>CM042332.1:9375777-9575777 GCA_023566125.1 Zingel zingel
ACTGGTTGCTATGGACTCGTCACTTGGCTTCCTCAGTCATTGTATATTTTAGCATAGGTAAAGCTGCCGAAGCTGAACATTATCCAAAAATTTGGGAGCTTGCATGCTACCACTCCTTCCTCCTCAAATGCCTTGAAAAGGCTGCCGTTTGCACAATTTCAAATCACTGGGACCCAGGCGCGGAGCAGTGGGCGGGCCTCACCCGTGCAGGCATTGACAGCTGCCCCGCCCAATCAGAAATTCAAAGTGTGTTGGTGTGCAAAGCGCTGAAACAAACACAACAATGGATTGCTGTTGTGGCCGACAATTGGAAACTTTATACATAGTTTGTCTGCTATTTCATTACTAAATTCAATTCTGATTTTTATGCGAGAAATCAACTATGTAGAGCTCAAATTTGGGATGTTTTATGAAAATTGATTGGTAATTGCAAATTTGGTCCGAGTTCAGAAGCTCCACAGTCTGACGTGTCAGCCGGCAGGTGCCGCCCGTCCGTGGGTGCTCACGGGCGCTCGCCCTTTAAAAAAGTAGTCAAAAATGTTTTGCATTTCAGAACCTTAGGAAATGGACAGGGGCCGACACGAACACACACGCCTATTAACTCGATAATAAAGCCGTAAAGTAGGCTATCTTTCAACTCAGGACAGCGCCACTTCTCACAAATACAGATAGGATTGGAGATGAGAAGTTTAACTGACACGTAACCGCGATCAGCGCTCACACGCCCCACTTAGCAACAACTGCAATGTTTAATTTTAAATCAATGTAGCCTACGGCAGTCTGGCACACATGGATGCTCAGTATTTTCCGTGGGTGCTCAAGCTTGAGGCAACGTGAAACCTTTCAGCTAGTCAGCTTCATTATATTCCATCTTCATGTCAGTGACGATACTTTGGCAACAGGTGGCACAGTTATATAGGGTTGCATTCTCAAAGAAAACAACTCCCAACTCGTTGCTGTCATGTTGCGATTTTTGTTGGGTCAGACCCATCCGCTAGCAATAGGGGGCTGAGACTGAGATCTACATGGAAAAGTATGCACCAAACAAGCCACTTTGAAATGTAGCTGTTTTCATGAATACAAAAATTGGGTGACCATCACCCCGATACTAAAAAACGTTGGATGACCCTCCCCTCAACAAAGAATAAAAAGACATGACCCTCCCCTATTTTCCTTCAGTGGTCCATTCCATAAATACCAAGCGGTTCCTTATGCATGTACTGTATGTGGATGCTGGTCCATGTTTGCTTTACTGTTTTTATGCATCTGTGACTGCCTGTTTGTCTGCTTAAATTTTTAGTTTGTATTTTATAGTTTTTTACCATGTGTGTCATTTCGCATATACATTGCATCGGTTGCACTTTAGATGTAACAATGCCTATATGTATTGTCCCTGACAAATAAACTGATAAAATAAAATAAAAAACAAGGATCCCCCCCCAGTAATATTTACATTCTTACACATTAGATCTTAGTTAAAAGAATACCAACCGTGCTGTGGCAGCAAGCACAATGAGCATATTACTAGAGAAACAAAGAAAAGTTTAAGATGCACACCTGAATTAAGTAAGGGTTAATGCCTGACGAGATGTCCATTATCAGGAAAGCCAGAAATGGTTGCCTCCGCCGAAGTCCATTAATTACCTGATAAGGACCTTAGATAGACCTTAGATGTGACTTGCCACCATTGGCAACGGGAAATATTTCTAGTCCACTCAGCTCATAGAACCCTTCAGCTGAGACAGCTATGAGCCAGAAAGCTAACGTTATGCTAGAAAGATTCAAAGTCAATACCATTATGTACGGCTGACAATCAGTAAATATAATTTGTTCAACAACAAGACAAGCTAGCTATCCAGCCGTGTCATTGTCCCCAAATCAAAAACGACTTTCAAGAACAAATGATACGCCATGTAATGTTGGCTGCAGCCTGAAGTAGCAGGCTGAACAGCAACAATGGGATAAGAGATGATCGCTGTGAAACAAAGTCAGTTCAGAAGGGCAGAGTGACTTGTGGTGTTCAGAGGATGAGGCACTGAAGGACTACAGTCAGTGTTGTAAATTACACTTACAAATTTAGATGTTCTTTTTCATGTAATGTAGCACATTGATTTAGAACGGTAAACAACCAGTTTCACCAGAACTCGTTAGGTGTCCTGTATCCCTTTTTAATGGACACCCTTGCAGCCAATCAGAATTAAGTATTCACCAGAGACCACAATATATGGTATCTAGTCAGATGGTAGTCACACAACTAGTGAATGAGCTAGTGACCATGAAGCATAAATGAAATAACTAATTCCAGCTAATGCTATGCTATGCTTCATCAACAGTTTCACTGGAATAATACATACAGACATATAACACACTCTGTTTTACCTTGACTTTCTAAAATTCCTGCGTTTCTTCAGGACCTTGAAACAGGAGGATATCCTGCAGTAACGTCTCAGGTTCACCACCTGGTAGATGATGGGGTTGTACATGGCTGAAGACTTGGCCAGCAGCGTGGGAATGACAGACACAGGGATAGGCACCGAGTCCGGCTCACCAAACGCTGACACCACTGACACCACCGCATAAGGGATCCAGGCTATCAAGAAGCCTGCACAGATCAGCATTGCCACCTGGGAGAGGATACAAAGCAATATTCAGATATTTAACAAAATGTCTCTATGAGTATACCGAAATGTCTCCTTTTCTCTACTTAGAAGCCTTTCCTCGAACCTTTCACCCACCTTTGTGAGTTTTATCTCAAGGCTGTGGCTGTTTCTGATGCGGGCGTCAAAGTTTGAAATCTCCTTTGCAGAGGACTTGACTTTGAAGATAATCATGACATAAGAGAAGACGATGATGCCTGTGGGAAGGATGAGACAGAAGAACAGGATGGCCATGACGAAGCTTTGGCCGGACACAGAGGCCTGTGCCAGCCACCAGTCCAATGTGCAGGAGGTCCCGAAGGGCTCCGGGGCGTAGTTTCCCCAACCAATCAGAGGCATGGTGGCCCAGAAAGCTGCATACACCCACACAAAGACCAGGCACAAGAAGACATGGTAGCGTTGAAGCCATGTGCCTAAGAGTGAAAAAAAAAGACAGGAAGAATGATGGACTAGTGGTGAGAGACAATAGAAACCTAATTTAACTTAAATTACATCTGTTGAATGCAACGCTTGATTCAATTAGGCTGGTTGTGTACAACGTTTTTAATGTTTTTGAAAGATAATTTAAAGAAGCAGACGTTTTGAAGGAAATTAACACGGGAGGGGTTTCAGTTTTGTGTGCCTGTTTCTGCTCCTTTTGTTGAGTGCAGTTGCATGAGAATGGTGTGTCTACATGGAAATGTTAAGCCCCTGAATAGGGGAAGAAATAACGTGAGTTAAAACAATAGTGACTGTTCAGCTCTCAAGTCAGTAGTAATGACTGAGACACTGGCCAAGAGCTCCCCCTACAGGCTACGCAACGGAAGTGCTGTAACTGGCTACTTTCCTTTTTTTCTTCTTATTACAGTCAAACAAAGAACAACATAAACACTCATAACATTGCATCTAATGTTACTTTGAAGTGCATTATTTTATACCTTATCTACAACAGAAACGGGCCAAATTATGTCTGTTCCTTGTAAAGCAACAGTGTTACAGAAGGCTAGCTGTAGTCTTGCACTGAAGTCCCGTGGGAATTCAGTTGTAATAGGAAAAGGTAAACGGCAGTGTCCAGATCGGAGCGTAGTGTGTGAAGAGTGGAGGCGTTCACAAGGGAAGAAGCTTTGAGTAACGTAGCTAACTATGGAGCTAGAGCTAGCCTTCTGTAACGCTGTTACTTTACAAGGAACAGACATAATTTGGCCCGTTTCCATGTAGTTACATAGTCACTGATATGATCATAACCACTACAGTGCTCAATTACCTATTTTTGAGGGGGGAATAAACTTGAAAATGTCACTGGAGGACATCCACCAGACCAGCGGGCGCCCGTGGATTGTTGTCGGCTGCGGCAGGCGGGGAAGGCGGGGAGGAAGTAGAAGGATGCCGGTCGGGCCTGCTAGCCTGGCTAACGCAACTCAATGAACATTTCTAAATACGCTTTCATATAAGACGTAAATTCCTCTTTTGAGAGTAACATAATATTAAATCTCCATGGCTTGGAATTTGGTGCTAGCTTTTCAAATTCTATTTCACAAATCAGAGCAGAGTGGTCTGAAAGAATCCTAGTGTAGTAAGAGCAGTTTATAATTTTTGAAAGATAATTAACTGGGATAAATAAAAAATCTATTCTTGAATAAGAATCATGCTCATGAGAGTAGAAAGAGAACGCTTTCTCCTCTGGGTGAAGCGTTCTCCATACTTCATAGAGTCCTACATTTTGTGTATCGTTTACCAAAGCTCTTGACATATTAGATAATGCATATTTATTTTGATGATGATCTATCCAAATTTGCGTCCAGTACACAATTAAAATCTCCACCCCGAAATATTGGCATTTCATACTGGAGTAACATAATATAAAGATCATTAATGAATTTGGGATCATCATAATTAGGACTATATGAATTCAATAGAATAACCTCTTCATGGGCTAAAAAGCCTGTAACAAATATATATCTACCATATGGGTCAAATTTAGCTTCTTCTAGGGAGAAAGGTATATTTTTACAGATGAGAATTGCCACCCCTAACGCTATATATTCCCTGTACATGTCCCCCTCTATGCAATGAAAGAGGTGCTGCATGGTATACAGCTCCACCTTAATTACGTGAAACTTAAATATCAGTAATTAAGTTTTAACGTATCCTTTAACAATTTTCCATTAAGAGTAAAAATTAAACAAAACATTGTCCATACCCCAAATTACTCATTTAAGTCCTTTACGCCATCTGGCCAAAAATTAGGATGATGAGAAAAAGAGAGCATGCGTGAAAATAATGATAATAGAGAATCAAACCACCATATAGACTACTTGGCCGGCTTATCTAACATAACATACAGTGCCTTGCGAAAGTATTCGGCCCCCTTGAACTTTTCGACCTTTTGCCACATTTCAGGCTTCAAACATAAAGATATAAAACTGTAATTTTTTGTGAAGAATCAACAACAAGTGGGACACAATCATGAAGTGGAACGAAATTTATTGGATATTTCAAACTGTTTTAACAGATAAAAAACTGAAAAATTGGGTGTGCAAAATTATTCAGCCCCCTTAAGTTAATACTTTGTAGCGCCACCTTTTGCTGCGATTACAGCTGTAAGTCGCTTGGGGTATGTCTCTATCAGTTTTTCACATCGAGAGACTGACATTTTTGCCCATTCCTCCTTGCAAAACAGCTGGAGCTCAGTGAGGTTGGATGGAGAGCGTTTGTGAACAGCAGTTTTCAGTTATTTCCAGGTCTGGACTTTGACTTGGCCATTCTAACACCTGGATATGTTTATTTGTGAACCATTCCATTGTAGATTTTGCTTTATGTTTTGGATCATTGTCTTGTTGGAAGACAAATCTCCGTCCCAGTCTCAGGTCTTTTGCAGACTCCATCAGGTTTTCTTCCAGAATGGTCCTGTATTTGGCTCCATCCATCTTCCCATCAATTTTAACCATCTTCCCTGTCCCTGCTGAAGAAAAGCAGGCCCAAACCATGATGCTGCCACCACCATGTTTGACAGTGGGGATGGTGTGTTCAGGGTGATGAGCTGTGTTGCTTTTACGCCAAACATAACGTTTTGCATTGTTGCCAATCTTCTTGCCACTCTTCCATAAAGGCCAGATTTGTGCAGTATACGACTGATTGTTGTCCTATGGACAGTCTCCCACCTCAGCTGTAGATCTCTACAGTTCATCCAGAGTGATCATGGGCCTCTTGGCTGCATCTCTGATCAGTCTTCTCCTTGTATGAGCTGAAAGTTTAGAGGGACGGCCGGGTCTTCGTAGATTTGCAGTGGTCTGATACTCCTTCCATTATCGCTTGCACAGTGCTCCTTGGGATGTTTAAAGCTTGGGAAATCTTTTTGTATCCAAATCTGGCTTTAAACTTCTCCACAACAGTATCTCGGACCTGCCTGGTGTGTTCCTTGTTCTTCATGATGCTCTCTGCTCTTTAAACTGACCTCTGAGACTATCACAGAGCAGGTGCATTTATACGGAGACTTGATTACACACAGGAGGATTCTATTTTTCATCATTAGTCATTTAGGTCAACATTGGATCATTCAGAGATCCTCACTGAACTTCTGGAGAGAGTTTGTTGCACTGAAAGTAAAGGGGCTGAATAATTTTGCACGCCCAATTTTTCAGTTTTTTATCTGTTAAAAAAGTTTGAAATATCCAATAAATTTCGTTCCACTTCATGATTGTGTCCCACTTGTTGTTGATTCTTAACAAAAAAATTACAGTTTTATATCTTTATGTTTGAAGCCTGAAATGTGGCAAAAGGTCGAAAAGTTCAAGGGGGCCGAATACTTTCGCAAGGCACTGTAAGTACAGAAAGAGATCCATATACGGACATTTCACACTTGTAGATCCCGGAGGGATGGTTTGATTAACTGCTCTCAATAGGACATTGCCTCTTTAGCATTAGTGAATGTCACCGTAGTCTCTTGATGAGTAACTATCAGCTTGCATGGATGCAGGAGGCCGCATTTCACTTTCATCTATATTTATTACTATAGGCTATATATATATATATCACCCGAGTTTGTCCGCACCAAACAGTTCCCTCAGAAAGTTGATTAACCCTAACCGGAACATTAAATTTACGGCTGTGGTCTTCAATTTGTTGGATCTTTTCTCTCAATGAGATGTTTCCTAAGTGTAGATTGGCATATTTCTTCTCCATTTCCGTCAGCCGATGGTTATCTGTAACTGCTTCGTCTACCACCCGCAGTTTGGAGGATGTGTCCTTTATAACTTCTTGTAAAGAGTCTAGCGATTGCTTTTAGTTTTAACCCTTGTGTTGTCTTCGTTTCAACCTTGAAAAAACACTTTTTTTTCTGACATTTGTGACGCCTTTTTGAAAAAAACACTTTTTTTTCTGACATTTGTGACGCCTTTTTGATTTGTTTTTGCTTTTTCCAACGTTTTAAATTTTTGAATTTTTCTTCTACACATTTTCAGCGCTTATTTCTACGTCCAATATGTTCTGATACAAAACAAAAATTTAAAACGGGCCAATGTGACCCGAAGTCAACACAAGGGTTAAATCAAATGCAATACCAATCTCCTCTCGAATAACATCTCTTATAATCACGGTGATCTCTGTGCGATCCGTGACTGAGTACATGGCAGAATTGCTCCGCAAATTGCGATCTTTCCCCGACATTAAGCGTTAAATTGCAATATGTTTAAAAAATTGCAATTCAGGACATTGTGTAGTCTTGATTAAAGGGACGGTCAAAAGTACAAACTTTTATCAGAGTATGGAGCGACTGAGACGTGTTCACTTTATGCCGCCGGAACAGGAAGTCTTTTTTGTTGCTAATTTTAATTTTAATTTTTTAATGAAAAAATACATTGTCACGTGGGTGTACATGGAATTCAAATGTTTAGGGGGAAATAAAAGAATAATATTGAGACCCTGACGTACCGTATCTGAGATGGCAGATCTTGAGGTACCGGTCCAGACTAACCACGGTCATCGTGATGAGGCTCCCACAACCAAAGAAGAAGCCTGCCCAGCCATAGAAGCGACAACCTTCCCAGCCGAACAACCAGCGGTGGGAGAAACTAGACACAATGAAAAAGGGTTTTCCTGTCACTGCAGGGAGAGAGAAGGGGAAGCATGCAAGGAGATGAGAAGGAAGAAAAAAGAACAAGAAGCATGAAACGGTAATGAGAAAGAAAGGAATGGAAGTAGGGTTGGAATAAGAGAAAGGGGTAGACAGAGAAAAAAGAGTAAACAGAAAATTATTAGATGATGTCAGGGTGAGCTGTGCCCTTTTAGTAGTTTTTAGTACTTCCTTCTTTTGTTTTGGCTTGCTGGATATATATATATATATATATATATATCAGTAATATGACTAACTGTGTAGTAGAGTAGACAACAAAAGCCCCTTTCTCTTATCCCAGTATATTCAAAGGATAAATCTCAAGAATACGTCACAGCTGCTGTGGCATCTTGTGACTGCTGATTGTTGACAAACACAAAGCATTACAAGTCATTTTTTGTACTAAAGCTTCTTTGGTATGGAGTTTTATTCCTATCTTTATTCAAGAGCGCATTCTTTCAATTTGAAAGCTTTTCTAATTTTTTTTACGTTCAGATTTTGTAATAATTTCCCTCAAAACCTTAATTTCACACCACTGCTCACGCTTGGATTTGCTCTGCTTGTGCTCAAACTTTCTGCTTGGACTCAGCTATGTTGTTGCTAGGACACATTTCCTGCTCTCATCTTTGGCCCTTTTCCTCGCACTCAGGCTGCTTCTGAGCCTGCATGCGTGCTTCTGCTGCACGCTTGCAAATCTTCTCTTCTCGGATTTCTCCTGCGGTCTCCGATTTTTTTGTGTTACAACCTTGTCAAAATTCCCCTACTAATAGAATGCCAGTTGTAGTATTGACCAATGAAATGATTTTCACCCATTGAGGGTGTGTTCGCTTTACGTTAGAACGTCCGTTGCGAACAGCTGCTCTGTAACCGAGTTTATTTACCCCCGCCGTCCATTGCTTTATTATTAGTATATGTCAACAATGTGCACAGAATGGTCAACGCTCTTTCACCTGCACCCATCAGGAAACGGGAGAAAGATTTGAAGTGGGGTTACGTCCACAACTACAAGGGTGAGTAACATAAATTAAGCACATAGCATATGGCGCTAGCATAGCCTAGCTTGATGTCCGTAAAGAAATAGATTTTCTTTATCGTTTAGCTAGATTGAACGACATGACGGACAGTATGTGTATATGTGATGACCCCACTTTGTATTTTTTCCTTGTTTGGTTAACCATGTTCCTGGGGATTTGGCTAATTTCAGACATTAGCGCCAATAGTAAAATCTAAACCGTAATATAACTGAAAACACAAAAGAAACTGGATTGTGTCAGTTTTTGCATCACTGTTGTATGTTTTTCAGGTATTACAAATTCTTATAACATTAGTATAAAAATAATAAAATTCATATCAGTCTGTATCGAAAGTTGTAAGTACAATTTCACTACTATAATAAAACACTATTTAAAATAGCAGTTATTTATTTTTACCCAAATGAAATCATTACAGCAAACTGAACAGCACGTATTTTGTTTCAGTTTCTCTTCTTCCATGTGTGACTGAAGTACCCCTGTTGAGCTGCATCACAGCTGCACTTTGTGCATGGACCAGTGTTGTACAACCACACTACTGGGTTGTTCCAGTCAGTACATTACTCCCAACTCAAAATCCTATTGGTTCCCCCTGTAGTCACCTGTGTGCAGAGGGCAGGCATCAGTGGCACAAACCAAGAACATTGGCAAGTCTGATAATAATGTAATTGAAAAAAATAATAATGTAATTGTAATTCAAATACTACAACTACACACACATCATGTTACATACACACATACACAACCAGGCCCAGGAGAGAAAATAACTGTGGGGTCCACAAAACCAAATCAGAGAAGGTAAGATAGTAATGATGTTAAAGAAAGCTATGTACACCTAATATATTATGTGTTGATGTCTATGAATTTGTCTTAAATAGGAGCACACTATACATTTTTGGGCATTTTCAGGCATTTAATGACAGGACAGCTGAAGAAATGAAAGGGGAGAGAGAGGGGGTAATGACACGCAGCAAAGGGCCACAGGTCGGAGTCAAACCCGGGCCCGCTGCGTCAAGGAGTAAACCTCTATATATGTGCGCCTGCTCTACCCACTGAGCTATCTGTGCGCGCTTCACCCCTGTTTCTGCACCATCACCTGCATAATCCAAGTAATAAAAGAGAGAACAAACTATTGTTTTCTCTGGTTACATGAATAGGTGCCTGTAATGTCTGCAGACATATACAATCAATTCAATAAATGTTGATACGTATCACTGATATTTCTTAAAACAGTGTTTTTTTTCAGAGCAATAAGAGATTATTAAAGCCATGTTCATAATTGCAACAAACTAATGATCATGGCAAATTGGTTTTTCATGTTCTGTAACCTTTTATAAAAAAAAAAAAAAAAACAGTACAATTAAATTTACCAGAGCCGACACTTGGTAAATGGCTTTAATTTATCTTGTCAAAACATGAGTAATTCATAACAAACTGCATAGTATTTGACACAAAACCTAAAAAGCGTTTGGTGCTCCTGTGAAGCAGTACACTTTGCCTGTAGGATTTACTGTAGCAGGAACATTGATATCAGCAAACATATGACCCAAGTACAAGTGAGTTTGTGAGCAGGGTTATGATATGAACTAAAATAAAGATAAGATAAGCCTAGTGTTCACAAGAGGGATAATGCAGGTATTGCAACACAAATTAATAATAATTAAATAGGAGGTATATACAACTAGTAAAAGATAAATTAACTATACAAGAGCAATTAAGGCAAAGTTATGAGGTAGTGGCAAGCTAAAGTGACGTATAATCAATAGCAGGGAGTCAAGTCAACAGTGTACACCAGAATAATATATACTGTGATTAAGTAATGATACTTAGTGTTGTCTGTACTAATATAACAAAACAAAAAAATAATATAGTGTATGATGCAGTATGGAGAACAACCAAGTCCCATATGATCTCAAGAGACTTGAAGAGCAGCTTTTGATGATGTTCACTACAAACAAAACTTGCAGATGGTTGTAGTCTGTAGCCAGCCATACAGTAGGTAGATCTGGAGCAGATGGTTGTAGTCTGTAGCCAGCCATACAGTAGGTAGATCTGGAGCAGATGGTTGTAGTCTGTAGTCAGCCATACAGTAGGTAGATCTGGAGCAGATGGTTGTAGTCTGTAGCCAGCCATACAGTAGGTTGATCTGGAGCAGATGGTTGTAGTCTGTAGACAGCCATACAGTAGGTAGATCTGGAGCAGCAGGGTGACTTCTAGCTTTCATGGATTGGTGATAAGATACTGTGCTGCTATGATGCAGCAGCTCAGCAGTGGTTGAGCCCTTCAGCCCCAACTGTAGAAGAAAGTAAAACAAAACACTTGTTTTTTTCTGTTCAGTTTGCTTTGTATTAATTAAAAAATAGCCGCTATTTAAAACCCTTGTGTTGTCTTCGTTTCGACCTTGAAAAAAACACTTTTTATTTCTGACATTTGTGACGCCTTTTTTCACAATTTGCTTGTCTTCTACACATTTTCAGCGCTTATTTCTACGTCCAATATTTTCTGATATAAAACAGAAATTTAAAACGGGCCAATGTGACCCGAAGTCAACACAAGGGTTAAGGAGCAAATAAGAAAGCATATCATTTCTACAGTTGATCTGTTTTTATTATAGTGGTGAAATTGTACTTAACGTTACAACTTTTTAAACAGACTTATATGATTTTATGATGGAATGAAGACCAAATTCTGATGAACAACACACAACAGTGATGCAAAAACTGACACAAACAATCCAGTTTCTATTGGCTCTAACATTAAATTAGCCGAATCCCAGGAACATGGTTAACCAAACACATGCTATGTGCTTAATTTATGTTACTCACCCTCATAGTTGTGGACGTAATCCCACTTCAAAGCTTTCTCCCGTTTCCTGATGGGTGCAGGTAAAAGAGCGTTGACTGACATTCTGTGCACATTGTTGACATATACTAATAATAAAGCAATGGACGGCGATGGTAAATAAACTTGGTTAGCCGTTCCCAACGGATGTTCTAACGTAAAGTGAAAGCACCCTCAACGGGGCAGGGATAATTTCATTGGTCAACACTACAACTGGCATTCTATTGGTTGGGGAATTTTGACAGGGTTGTAACAAAAAAGTCAGAGCGCAGGAGAAATCCGAGAGGAGAACACAGAAAATAGAGAGCTAGTTGACCGTGAGGAGATAGTCGCTGAATTTGACAAGTGTATTGGATTAACATTGCTTACTGCACCTTAAAGTGTGAATGCTATGGTATTTTTTAATTGGACTTGTAATAACCTTATCATTTAAGTTGGGAATAACCTTTACACACAACACGGGTTGATGAGTTCAGAACAAGGCCTGAGTGTAGCTACCTCTTATTGCAGCAAACCACAGTGACTCCCTAGCCACATTTACAAAGAGATTCCACAATACTGCCATAAAGAAGATTGGCATTACACAGGCTTTGCTTTTATTACACTGAACTAACCAACGCCTGCATAGTCTATATCGACAACGTTCCACTTCCGGGATTGTTCAGGTGCCACTGGAAATTCCGCCAGATGTCCCTCTTTTTAGGACGGATGTCCCTAACCTTCCGCTTTCTTCGTGTTGGCATTGTGAAATCCGGTCGATTTATGAGGACTATGGTTAACTGCTCCTCAGATCTCTGCAGGGTAAATCCAGACAGCTAGATCTGTCCAATCTGAGTTTTCTGTTGCACGATTAAAACAACTTTTGAACCTACAAATGTTCCATCAAAACAAGTTCTTTCCCGAGGCTATTTTGCAGAGGCATCGTCATTGCTTCCGGGGCTAAGCGCTTCCCAAGACTATTGTGAATGGTTTAAAGAAATGCCAATAAACCAGAGCATGTTTTTCCTGTCCTGAAAATGCCGGCTCTATAGTTATACAGGCGTCGTTTTGGCTCTGGTAAGTACCTCTGCTGCAGGCTTAACGGCAGAGCAAATGAGTCCCCCCATTCTGTGTTCATACTTTTTATAAAGAACGACAAGGCAGAATATTGGTGCAACATTCTTGAACAGGCTTTATTAAAGGGGCTCGTGGTTGTTGTAGTGTGCGTCAGATGATAGCTTTCTCCCTAGAGAGCTGGATAAGCCATGATCCACGTGGCATGCCATGGCCAAGAGGCACAAAAGAGTTAAACATCAAAACCTCTCAAGGCAAGATGACAGCATGAGACATTAGGACTTCTTGGAATCACTGAAAACCCAGCGAGGCATGCACACACGGTTGCTCACATGTTCGGAGGCTTGATCAGTCATTGTAATAACAGCAAATAAACTTTCAGCTCTACAAATCAGGCAGTTATTTAGTTTGCTCTGTGGTCAGCCATTGATGTTTTTGGTCTTCCAGCTCATGCGGAAAGGATTATTGCGTAAATGGAAAATATGTACAGAGATTAAATTTGGCATCTATTATAGGCTCTGAACATATCACTCCCAGCAAATATGCACAGTTTGTTTGGAGAGTTTGGTGTATTCTTCCTCCTCACATTACTTAGGGGTTGCTCCTTGAATTAAAATATGCAGGCGTAATTAAATTTAAGTCAAAGTTGTAAATCATTAGATACTTCACTCCATTTTTTGGAGTCTTTATTTTCAAGATTTACTCCAGGGTTTCTTTTACATTTTCATTCAATTCAATTCAATTGCCACCACTGTATGCAATATTATGAAAAAAAACAAAAAACATCCACACTAGTATACATTTAACAGTGTAATTAGATTTAATCGAGGGGCAAAAACTGTACAGTAACTTCATTCCAAGATGCTATACAATACACTTCCACCAAAGATTGTAAAAGGAACACAGTAGTTAAGTTTTTCATCAGGTCATGTGCATGCAGGTCACAAATTTATACTGTTACAAA
Organism: Zingel zingel; assembly: GCA_023566125.1. Taxonomy (NCBI): domain Eukaryota; kingdom Metazoa; phylum Chordata; class Actinopteri; order Perciformes; family Percidae; genus Zingel; species Zingel zingel. The sequence goes on from CM042332.1 coordinate 9,389,413, forward strand.
CAGCTAAAGCTAACCTGGGCTCGTATAATAAAGACACACAGCTGCTAAAGGTTAAAAGAGAATTCCGGTCGATTTCAACACGTAGCTCTGTTGTTTGTAGATTTGGAGTGCTGCCAGAAGCGGGTTAGAAAACGAAAACAATCGGTGCTGCCTACACCAGGTTACCCTCCTGCTAGCGTTAGCACCCAGGAGATTGAAACTGGGCAAGTTTTAAACGTGCTTTTAGCCTCTTAACATGTTCGAAATGTCATTACAAGTGCCTACCCATGTGAAGTGATTCCTTCAGAGTGAACACAGTGAATCTGACTGCAGTAGATGTGAAAAAAATGCATAAATGTTGTGCTAATTCAGCCCTGTTTAGTTCTGGTGTTGAGATTGACATTATTCCCCGTCTTGTTCTCCTTTATGTATTGCTTTCCACGTGAGAATGAGACTAGCTTGCACAGATAAGTGTATGTCTTTCGTACTTCTAGATGGGTTTGTGCTGTGTTAAGCTGACTCACCCAGAATCTGCATGGTTTCGCGTCTGAAGATGGCTGCTGTCAATCAGCTAACCACGCCCACTTCTCTAAAGACACTAAAGTGATATCATAACAATACTCATTTTTAAAAAGAAAAGGCTACGTCATTTCCTAGCCACAGCTTTTTTTTATTGTTGAAAATATTACTCAAACAGGGATATATTGTGCAGTTTTTCTGTGGGGTCTATATCTGCTTGGTAGTGACGCAAGGGGAAATATCAACAGATTAGGATTCCTCCTCTAGGGGGCAAATACACCGCAAATTCTATTGAAATAAGGCCATTTTTACTTGTAATTGACAAAAGTGTTGGTCAAGTAAAGATTGGCCTTCATCACAATACATCAGAATCGGCTGTGAACACATACAAAGAAGTTAACTCTGTCTTTGTGTTGGTTTTATTGATGTTACAGGGTTAGTAAAAATCCCCTGGTTCCTATAAATATGCATACTAAATTCTAATGGTAATCTACCCAGTAGATTTTAAGATGACTTGCTCCGGACCAAAGTGTTATCTGGACACAGGCCAACCGAAGCAATCAGCTTAGTGACCTTATCATCTTTAGGTCCCCTGGGGCAAAAGCTAATTTCAATAATGGAAAATATTCATAATCTTAATGTATTCAGCTGCTCTTATTCCCGAGACTGTACCACATTGTTCTGTGCACTTCCGGACTAGACAAGGTTATTGTCAGCTACAACTATCACTATTACTTGAACTTATCCTTATCAGTGTTTTGCTCTTGAAAATGTTGCAACATGATTGGAGAAATACTTCAGTTTTCAATGCTTTAAGATACTAGTTTCGTTTGATATATCATCATTAGATTATATCATCATTTCATGATAATAAGAGCCCCATGTCGTTGTAAGCACCAATGAGAAAACAGGTCAACCAGGGGAGGATTAGTGAGGTTACAGCACTGAAGATAACATAACGTCTGAAAATACCTATTGATGATATTCATTTGATAAAAGAATAAATAATAACTTTCCAATTGGAAATATTTTAATACATGTGTAAGGTATTATATTATGGTATGGTATGTCACATACATACTTTTTATACAGTGAGAGTGAGCCCGAAACATCGGAAAGTATGTTTTTGTGACATTTCTTTATTTCCATTTTGTCAAAAAGAAAAATCAATAGCAAACATCGGTCTCCTCGGCTGTGAACCGCTCCTGGTGTGCGCCCATGGATGTATTAAGAGCGTGCGCTTAATTATACAATGATTATACAATGCTGTTTATTTACTCTTTTCCATTGTTGTTACAGCATGAATACACTACAAGGATGTAAAATGACAAGAATATTGTGTGTGCCAAGTGCTGAACAAGAAGAAAAGAGAAGGCAAGAGTGTAGACATGAAAGACATGTTTGAATTTAAAAATCATTCCCAGATGCTTAGACCCAGCGGGCGCCCAACAGCGTTACATAAAAATCAATAGCAGTATCATTTGTCCAAGAGGTTATCGATACTTCGGTACTCACTACTCTGGAACTGGTACCAATTTAGAACCGGTTCTCGATACCCATCCCTAAAGAGTGCTGCTGTGTCCCACTTCTTAAGATCCTGAGAACTGTTCTTTGTTATGTTTTTGCATTTTCTGAACTGTTTCTTGGCAGGGAACAATTTAATACTTAAAATATGTTTTACCTTGACCTCGAAAGATCTCTGATCATCAGTATCTTGTGGTTTCTGCAGCTGCACTCACATCATATTGACAAAAGCTAAAAGAACCAAATGACCTGTCTCAGTACTTCAACTTCCAAGGATTATGTTGAACATATTGGAACTTATTTATTTATAATGGTAAATGGTTTACTGCAGTCTCTGCTGTCTTAGTTGTTACACGTCTATATAACAAGTCAATTTATCTGCCAAAAGAATGCGAGAAACCACAAGACAAAGCCACGTTGTATGTTTGCTTATACATCATGTTAGTAAACTATTATTTCCATTCTGTCTACTGGGAGATTTGTGGCTTGGCTTCAGCTACATCTTATGATACCAGTGGTTTGCTAGTTTACACACTTGTTAAAGCTTTAGTGCGTAACTTTTTGATATTAATGAATGTCTGTTACATTCAAGCCATTGCCAAATGAGTTGCTACAAAGCTAAGTAAGACTATCTGCGCCACACAACTCTCTCTGTGTTTCTCAGTATCACTATGTTCAGAAGATTGTGGCCTTCGGTGACTTTCCCGCGCAGAAGCTTGAGTAAAGATAATTGCCTCTTCTGTCTCTTCATGTTTTTTTAATCCTCCGTGTCCTCCTTGGCTACTAGTAACTGTGTGGAGGAGGGGTGAGGGCGCGAGTACGGAAGGCTGCATCATGTGGACGCGCTGAAATTGTTGTTACCATTACTTAGAATTCCTCATGGGGGAGTCAGAAACGATGCACTGTAGCTTTAAAACAGTATCCAACTTTTTTTTTCTCCTGAAAATCTACTATATATGACCTACTTGCAAGTCCATATTAGAAACATTTTAGCTCCATTTTTTTTTGCCACACTAGCCGTTAGCAGGACGGCTCTAGGGATGGCAATGTTGGTCAGTCGGTCAATCGGCCCACCACTTTAGTGCATAACCCACTGTGTAGATTACCAATGACTTCCCTGAAGATAAATTCTACTGACGATGGCACTCCCCTGACCTTTCCTCTAGCACCACCAGGAGGTTAAGGTGTTTGGTTTTCAGGAAAATTCAACTATTAAATGGATTTCCATGATAATTTCCAAGGATAATTTGTAAAAGCTTTGGTAATCTCTTGAATTACAATCTAGTGCCATCAGCAAGTAAAATTTTTATTTCTCCGACTCTTTGTCTTCTTAACAAATACCTCCAAAATGAACGGCATTCCCATCAGCGTCAACTGCACTTTGTGTTTAGTGCTTAATAGCAAATGGTACCATGCTAACATGCTTAACTAACATGGTGAACATGGTAAACATTATACATGCTAAATATAAGCATTTGAGCACAGTCATTGTGAGCATGTTAACGTGTTGACTTTAGCATTTAGCTGTGCTTAAGTGCAGCTTCACAGAGCCACTAGCATGGCTGTAGACTCTTAGCATTGTTTAAACTGTTAGTTATCACAAATGATTCTTTGTAACTTGGCAAAGCATAGGTATTATCTTTTCTAAGGGATACTCCAGCTATTTAGTATTGCCAGTGGTGGTACATTTACTCAAGTACTGTACTTAAGTACAAATTTAAAGGTACTTGTACTTAACTTGAGTCTTTTCTTTTCATGCCATTTTCTACTTCTACTCCACTATATTACAGAGAGAAATATTGTACTTTTTACTTCACTACATTAATCTGAGAGCTTTAGTAACTAGTTACTTTACAAATGTTTGCACACAAAACACATGTAGTTTATACAATACAATGTTTTATTATAAATGTATCTACCCAACAATAGATAGGCCTACAAGTACATTTGAAATGATTAACCAATTAAACACTTGATTGACAAAACTGTTTTGATTGTTTCCAGCCTCTAAAATGTGAGGATTTTTCTGCAGTGAGTAAATCTTTCTGATGATACTTACATACTTTTACTTAAGTAACATTTTTATTGCAGGACCTTTGCTTGTTACATAGTATCTTTACAGTGTGGTATTTGTACTTTTACCTAGGTAAAGGGACTGAATACTTCTTCCAGCACGATTATAGAAGAATATAAGAGTTAATTTATTTTGGTCTATATTCCACTTCAATCAGCCTCTTAGCACTTTGACCCATATTAAGGACTACAATTCAGGATATCCCAGCCTCTTTTGTATCTATTTTAACAATTTTCTTCCATAATCCACAGATAAAAAAAAAAAGGGGAGGGAGAGGGGGAACGACATGCAGCAAAGGGCCGCAGTTCGGAGTCAAACCTGGGCCCGCTGCGTTTAGGAGTAAATTCTCTATATATGGGTGCCTGCTCTACCAACTGAGCTATCCGGGCGCCCGATGACATATTTTCATCGATTGACAGCCCTACTAAAAATATTTAATATATCTAACAGTGACTATGTTTTCAGGTGTGTTTTTTCTTAGGTTGGTTAGCATTATAACTTATTAATCATAGGAAGTTTAATTAAGGTTTTTAAAGTGATCATATTATGCTTTTTGGCTTTTTCCCTTTCTTGTGTTATATGTCTTTTTTTGTGTGCATATAATAGGTTTACAAAGTGAAAAAGCCCAAAGTCCACCCCAAAGGTAGTTACCATCTCCCACAGAAAACGCAAACAGTTCACAAACTGCTCCAAACAGCTCTATTGTAGTCCAGCCTTTACTTCAGAGACAAACGCGTGTCACTTTGTAACACACGTTATAATGCTCGCCTAGCTGCTAGCGTGGCACGCCCTCATACTCTTGCCGACTCTGACCCTTATAGAACTTGTCTGTCTGACGTTTACAGTAAGCGTATTGTCTCAATGCGGTGCTTCCGTGTCATGGACGCTAGTTTGCTGACTCAACTCTGCTTTATTGTTTAACAATTAAACTACATTAGTTATACTCAAGCACTTATAGTTCTCTTCTCCTACAGTGACTGGCTCGCTGATTTCACAATTGTTAAAACACTGTTAGCTACTTTTCAAAGCCTTGTTCTTAATCTTCTACATCCAACATGGAAAACATTACAGCCAATTGACCCTTCGCTAAGCCCCGCCCTCAAACTTTCAGGATACCGGGTATCAGATTTGCACAATCCATACGCACACCGCTTCGGCATGTTTCCCTCGCTCGAAAGCTTGACAGACCCCCCGCGCCTAGTAACGGTTGCTAAGCCACGATTGGCCTGTGGTGGTTTTCAGGCGTCGCTTAGCGAAGGGTCAATTATATTTGTTGTTGTCTACCGAGCTCCAGGTCCATATTCTGAATTTGTATCTGAATTCTCTTTTTATAACGTGTAGTGCTTAAATCAGACAAAGTACTTATTGTAGGTGATTTTAAAATCCATGTGGACGTTGACGATAGCCTTAGTATTGCTTTCAACTCACTACTAGATTCAGAGTGTGCATAAGGCCACTCACTGTTATAAACACACCCTCGACCTTGTGCTGGCATATGGCATCGAAATTGAAGATTTAATAGTATTTCCGCAGAATCCTCTATTATCAGACCATTTTTTAATAACTTTCGAATTCTTACTACCCGACTATACGAAATTAGATAAAAGCTTCTACACTAGATGCCTATCTGACAGTGCTATAGCTAAATTTAAGGAAGCTATTCCAACAGCATTTAATTCAATGTCGTGCTTTACTATAACAGAGGACCTTTATGTTAACTTTAGTCCCTCCCAAATTGATACTTTTGTAGACGGTGCTACGGCCTGCCTACGGACGACTTTAGACTCTGTTGCTCCCCTCAAAAAGAAGATGATGAAGCAAAGGAGCAGCTTGGTATAACTCCCAAACTCGCAAATTAAAACAAACGTGAAAACTTGAAATTAAATGGCGTTCCACCAATCTGGAAGAACCTCATTTTGATTGGCAAGACAGTCTGAAAACCTATTCAATTTTATTTACAGTATCAAATCACAACAAGAGTTATCTCAAGACACTTTACAGATAGAGTAGGTCTGTTACAGAGACTGGAACATTTCGCATTAAAGGAATCACACTAGGCTGGTTTAAATCCTATTTATCTGATCAATCTCAATTTGTTAATGTTAACGATGAATCCTCCAGGTTTGACATAGATTCTTCGGAACACAGAATGGTAGCAAGAGCCTTAAGCTTCTCTTCATAGTCGTCAGATTCATCTACCAACCCTTATAGAACTGGCTTAGCCTTGCACCAGCTCTTAATTACGCTGTTATTGTTTTAGACTGCCGGGGGAGTTCCTTTGACACACTGAACTCATCTCTCCTCTCTCTTTCTATTTGTGTGCATCCATGTCCCAGATCTGTTTGTTTCTAACTTAGCTCTGGGGAGCTTATTCCCTGGAGTCCCTATGTTTTTTTGCCCAGCAGTTTTCGCTGGATTAGGGTGGCACCTAAATCATGGTTGCAGCTGTCGCCATAGTCCTGCTCCCTGCTATACCCTGCTACACCCTGCTATGCCCTGCAGTGCCCTGCTACACCCTGTAACGCACTGCAGTGCCCTGCTACGCCATGAACTACTACAACTACTATCTCTAGTCATAGTTCCATTATCTTTATTGTGACTATTATTGCCACTATTCATCACACCCCCAAACGGCACCTTCAGACACCGCCTACCAAGAGCCTGGGCCTGTCCGAGGTTTCTCCCTGAAAGGAAGTTTTTCCTCGCCACTGCTGCACTACATGCTTGCTCTTGGGGGAATTGTTGGAATTGTTGGGTCTTTGTTAATTATAGAGTGTTGTCTAGATCTACTCTATCTGTAAAATGTCTTGAGATAACTCTTGTTATGATTTGATACTATAAATAAAATTGAATTGAATATTCTGACTGGTTAGTAGTCCTTACCTAGCAACTGCGCATGTGCTACTCCCAACAAAGATGAAACAAATGTGAGATGCCTTACTCGATAGCTTAAACAGAGAGCTCAACACAAAGGGTGAAAAGAGGAGCCACAGCAATGTGCAGTACAACCAAAACATGGTGTTTTTTGAAAATTAAACCATGTAAACCTGTTCTGGTACAACCTTTAAATACAGTTGTGAATCTGGAAATGAGCATAATATGAGCACTTTAAAAATGTTCACGATTTCATATCATCTTCTGTCTCTACTAACATAAATGACTTAAATCCATCTATCCACTATTTTTTTCCTCCACCAGTTGACCAAGTCAATCTGATATGCTTTACTTTCATTTTAAAGTTTTTATCCAAAATGGTCTCATACATTTCCTTGATTATTTGTGACATGTATTCTTTTGTACTATAGTAACTGCACACATAAGCCAGTACCTGATATGCCAAAGTCGAAGATGGCTAGATTAACAGTCATGAGCTCAGGAGGCTTCAACTTGGTCTTGCGTTTGATGGTCATATAAATGACATAGCCATTCCCTGTTGCAGACATGATTCCTGTAATATAGAGAAAGAAAGAGAGAGGGAGATTGAGCATTTTCACTTCTGAGACACCAGTCACATTTTTTTCTACATCAATTTGAATGCATTATGGCTGCTCAAGTCTACTGTAGGTGGCAAAGAAAGAGGAACTATTTGCTCCTCTTGTCAAACTTTTACTGGATTCCCAATCACAGGCACTCAACTTCGTATTTATGTGTCAAGTCAAACTGGAGTTGAAAAAATGTAATGTTAAATACCGGTAGTAAGGAACTGTTCGCAAGCAGACATTAAGTAAAGTGGTTACTGCCCAGGGCTTAAAAAGGAGACACCACAATTGGAGGGGGAGAGAAACTGATGAGAAACAGTTCTCACCTAGACATCTAAACATACTGGGACCTTGACAACTTGACACCTAAATATATTAATATCCTAAAGCCTTCACACTAATGGCTGAAGCAATGAATCAAATGGAAATGTCAAATTGAACTGCCAAATCTGCCAAAATAAGAGGAGGAAAAGACATGTTTGGTCTTTTTCTTTTTTTTTTTTTTATTGCAGATCAATATTAGTTTCCCATTTTCTTATTCATACAATAACAACAATACAGCAGCAACCAAGAACATACAATTGGAATTATTTTTAAAAAATACATTAATGGTGAGGCACAGTAGCAAATAGCAAGACCTATGTTAAAAGAATAAAGAGTAAACCAGGAGTTAAAAGAGTAAAGAAAAAAATCCTTTGAAATTACCCCTCATCCCACACATTCTTTCCTCAACACCCTTAAAGGTTTCAAAATTGGTCCCCATGCCCTATCAAACACACTCCTCCCTGCATTCGTGAATCTAAAATGGAGGACTTTGCCCATTTTTCTTAGCCACCTCTCAAATTAAGGCACAGCGTCAGACTTCCATAATCGCAATATATGTTTTTTAGCCAGTACAGTACCCAGATACACTGGCCATTTGTCCCTACCAGAGTTCAAAGCAGTGTCATTTGTAGACCCCAGAATGGCCACAAGGGGGTTGGGCTCCCATTGCTTGTTACAGTTTTTTTCAACTGCTTACACACAAAATCTTTTCATGTCACACGATTTCAACCTCTCACTCAAAGTGCTAAATTACACAGCAAATCTCCAAAACCATAAGCTATATTTTTCAATTGCATAAAACACTTTTTTTCAAAACATTACACATAATTATCTACCTAAGACACAGGAAGTGACTTGCTTTCCTTTTCTAAACACAACCAATCAAAATTCTACACTTATTTACCAGGTCACACACACACTCCTCACATTTGCAAACACATTATGTCATAACTGAACACTAACCAATCACTGCATAAGTATAGGCCTATACAGAGGTCAAATGTCAGATTACCATTTTGAACAATGGATGCCAACAATAGACAGAGAGCAAGGGGAGGAGGAGGGAAGAAAAGGAAGGAGAGTCATCTCTGATGAGATCAGGGCCACACTTATTCATCATGTTATCAACCACAGATTGAGTAACTATACAGTGGCGTCCATACTGCATGCAACTATCTAATGACTTTTTCAGCATACAGTGGGGCAAAAAAGTATTTAGTCAGCCACCAATTGTGCAAGTTCTCCCACTTAAAAAGATGAGAGAGGCCTGTAATTTTCATCATAGGTACACTTCAACTATGAGAGACACAATGAGAAAAAAAATCCAGAAAATCACATTGTAGGATTTTTAATGAATTTATTGGTACATTATGGTGGAAAATAAGTATTTGGTCAATAACAAAAGTTCATCTCAATACTTTGTTATATACCCTTTGTTGGCAGTGACAGAAGTCAAACGTTTTCTGTAAGTCTTCACAAGGTTTTCACACACTGTTGCTGGTATTTTGGCCCATTCCTCCATGCAGATCTCCTCTAGAGCAGTGATGTTTTGGGGCTGTCGCTGGGCAACACGGACTTTCAACTCCCTCCAAAGATTTTCTATGGGGTTGAGATCTGGAGACTGGCTAGGCCACTCCAGGACCTTGAAATGCTTCTTACGAAGCCACTCCTTCGTTGCCCGGGCGGTGTGTTTGGGATCATTGTCATGCTGAAAGACCCAGCCACGTTTCATCTTCATTGCCCTTGCTGATGGAAGGAGGTTTTCACTCAAAATCTCACGATACATGGCCCCATTCATTCTTACCTTTACACGGATCAGTCGTCCTGGTCCCTTTGCAGAAAAACAGCCCCAAAGCATGATATTTCCAACCCCATGCTTCACAGTAGGTATGGTGTTCTTTGGATGCAACTCAGCATTCTTTCTCCTCCAAACACGACGAGTTGAGTTTTTACCAAAAAGTTCTATTTTGGTTTCATCTGACCATATGACATTCTCCCAATCCTCTTCTGGATCATCCAAATGCTCTCTAGCAAACCTCAGACGGGCCTGGATATGTACTGGCTTAAGCAGGGGGACACGTCTGGCACTGCAGGATTTGAGTCCCTGGCGGCGTAGTGTGTTACTGATGGTAGCCTTTGTTACTTTGGTCCCAGCTTTCTGCAGGTCATTCACTAGGTCCCTGGGATTTTTGCTCAACGTTCTTGTGATCATTTTGACCCCACGGGGTGAGATCTTGCGAGTTCAAACAGGTGCCATTAATACAGGTAACGAGTGGAGGACAGAGGAGCCTCTTAAAGAAGTTACAGGTCTGTGAGAGCCAGAAATCTTTCTTGTTTGTAGGTGACCAAATACTTATTTTACCAAGGAATTTACCAATAAATTCATTAAAAATCCTACAATGTGATTTTCAGGATTTTTTTTCTCATTTAGTCTCTCATAGTTGAAATGTACATATGATGAAAATTACAGGCCTCTCTCATCTTTTTAAGTAGGAGAACTTGCACAATTGGTGGCTGACTAAATACTTTTTTGCCCCACTTTACAATCCCCGCCCCGACACACAAGCACACACAAACACACACAACACACACACACACACACACACACACACACACACACATTCTTTATTTTAAAAATTATACCTTTTGTTTCCATATGTTTGTAGTTTTGTTTTCTTGTTTCATGCTACTGTATACAACACTGTGCTACTCTTACAAACGTGATGTTTTGTCCAATAAATATTTTCTGTTTTACTGTAACATTCCATTGTTGTTTACAGTGCACTTTTCAACCACTCTCAGCAGATTACGTTCTCTCTAGAGCATTGTAAATGTAGATATAGGCCTATGAAAGACAAAAGATCTTTAGATTTCGAACAACATGAAAAAAGTGTTTGCCATTTGATGCAAATGCTTCATTTTGAGATGTGTTTATGGTATTTTGAATGCAGTGTTTCATTTTGAAGGAGATGTGAGGCATTTTGCATTTTGTGTGTGCAGTTTTGGGAATTGTTTGTAGAGTTTTGAAAAAAAGAGACATAGTTTTGAAAACGTGTGTAAACAGTTGGAAAAAACTAAAGGCTTTTGAGTAGAAAACAAATACATAAGACCAGAATGAGTGGAGGTTAAAGCACGTCCTAAATTGGTGTGTGAATGTAGTAATTGCTTCTACTATCTCTTCATTAGAGATGTCCTTGTCTAACTCCGCCACTGCTTCATTGCTAAGATGAGGGAGGTTCAGGTAATTACGTCTGGGTCATGATTACAGTTTGACTTGTACAGTTCTGAATAGAACTCCATAAAACGTGCGTTTATTTCTTTTAGGTCATTACGAGGCTAAGGCTATAATGCTGCCTCTAAGCACTGCTTTGATTGATTCACACAGTATTGAATCATCCACATCTCCATTGTCATTTGTAGCAATTATATCAGCTAGGCTGCCAGATATAATTGCTACAAATGACACTGGAGATGCCTCTGCAGATCCAGATACATTGAATACCATAGTCTCCCATAGAGATATTTCAAAAAATGTTTCTCTTTTAAAATTGTGTTCAATTCAAAATTAAATTCACCTCTATGTTATATCTAATGTCAAGTGACATGGGAGCATGATCACTTATCAAGATACTATGGTATTGTTTGGTCACCACACTGGAGATTACTTTAAAGTCCACCAGCTTGAAATCAATACTAGAATAAGATTTCTGAACTGGAGAAAAAAAAGAGGAATCTCTTGTGTTGGGGTTTTGTAGCCTCCAAATGTCAGTAAGATTGTGCATAGCATTTTTTATCTGATCACTAGATTTGCTGTATACAGCTTCCCCTTGGGGATCAATAAAGTATCTATCTAGACCTTGCTGATTGTTTATCCATTAAAATGTCCAGAATACAATTAAAATACCCTCCCATAATTATGTTTGTTTCACCAACCTCTGGAATTCTACTCAAAACACTGTTATGTGTCCCTGATACAACACTGTTATGTGTTCCTGATACAATTACAAACCTGCCATCTGGATCCCTGACTGTACACCCATGATCAAACAGCACATTCTTCTTAATAATTATGCCTACCCCTCTGGCACCAAAGTCTGACTGATATATTTGTGATCTCTAGTTTGTTTTTTAGCTATCAAGCTTTTTAAATGTGCCATTATTTTTCATCTTTTAACAATAGTTATGTATTGTAACTCCAGATTCTATGAATATAGGCGTAGCCTTCTAAGGGCTGTGGCTATTGGGTTAATCCCTTCGCGCACGCGCAGTTGTGAAGATTTCTTTCGCACCCTGTGCCCCGCACAGGCCGCTCTTACGTCCGCAGATACTGTATATTACAGTGGCACGACCAGAGATCTGCTCCCAACACCAGCATTTTTTTTCCAGCCAATGTTAGTGGGGCAGGTGGCCCGAACCTTTGAGGGCTACGCCTATACTCGTAGAATCTGGAGTTACAATACGTAATTATCATTCTATTTCGTATAGGCTTCGCCCTCTGAAGGCTGTCGCTATTCGGTTAGGGGGAAGCCACCTGACCTGTAGTCAATGCCACCTGCGACACAAGGTCCACAAGCAGAACATAGACTAATTGTCTTCCTATTCCCACTGAACAAGGTTTAATGAATCAAAACACATTATGTAGATGAGAAAACCCTGTCATCATCATGAGTAGGCCTACTGATCGTGAGGCCCATGTCATGTGGATTGTGAAAATGTTTTATGGTGACAAAAAAATGTATATCACAATTAATAACTGCAAAAAAATGCATTCCTCTAAACCACTCAAGTGCAGGAGGATGGAGACAGTAGCAAAACCAAACCTGACAGCACATCCTCTGCCGTCAAGTGTGGGTAAAACTGCGTCATGGGGGACTCAGACGCACCGTGCAAATAAAAACGGATCAATGGGCACGCGGATGCCCAGGAAGCCGCTGAGCAAACGTCGGAATCGTCATGCTTCTGACGAGGCTGTGGACGCTGGCAGTGCTCTCGTGGAGTGCGCCCGGATTTTCTGAAAGGAGGGGGGTTCCACTCCCTCCACGCTATAGACCTGGGTGATAGCTTCACACAGTCAATGAGGCAGACGCTGCTCCGAAAGAGCTGCACCCTGTGGCCCTTCTCTGTAGTGTGCGAACAGCCGCTGTGTTCGTCTCATGTCTGTCATGCGTAAAACATACTGGAATAATGTGCGCACCGGGCAAGTCGGTGAGACCCCTCCTCCAGGAATCAGGATGTGCTCCCGAATTCCGGTGCCACCATAATGACTAATAGGCTCTCCTCCTGGATGCGTGCAAGGAGGCGAGGAATCAGAGGGAACAGGGGAAAAGCGTATAGGAGAGCCCTGGGCCATGGTCGGTGAGAAAGACATTGACCCTGAGAGGTGGGTTGTCCTGTGTGTTCATAGAAAAACCACAGTGTGCACTGTGTATTTTCTCGTGAGGCAAACAGATCCACCTTCACTCTCCTGAACCTGCTCCATAGCCTCTGCACGAAAGTGGATTCAATTCAATTCATTTCGCTGTGAGAGGGACCCCCCCTCGACGTTAGGTCTGCTGTGCGGTTCAAAACCCCCAGGATGTACACTGCTCTGAGTGACAGCAGGTGACTGTTTGCCCACAGTAGAAAGCTCCCGGCTATCTCCAACAGCCGAGCCAAGCGCACGCCACTCTGACGGTTTATGTATGTCGCCGCAGTCATGTTGTCCGTTCTGACGATTACATGCCTCTCTCACGTCAGAGCCATTATCTGAACTCGAAATAGCATGATAGCTTTTACCACGGCGGTAAGAGCCTGGCGAAGGCTGGCGAGTTGAGATGTATAGCCGTGTGTTGTTTGAGCCGACGTCTTCGGGGGAGTGAGTCAGCGGACTCGTGCCCACCAAAGAGGTCCCCTTCCCGGGTGTGTGGGTGTCGCCGCTGGTGATATCCTTTCCTTACTCGACTGTCCGCTCGGCTGCCATCATCTGCCGCTTCAGTTCCTCCAGCGGTTCACCGGGTTGAGGGCACACCTCGCGGTTCGAGTGGAGGGCCGGCGGGAGGGCGCGAAATAAATCTTCACGACTGTGCATGTGCGAAGGGATTAGCGACAGCCCTTAGAGGGCGAAGCCTATACGAAATAGAACTGGGTGATTTAATCCTCTCACATTCCAGCTCACAAGTTCAAAGTTTCCATTGCTGAAGCTGCGGCAAGGAGCTGTGGTTTTAGGGTCTTAGGTGCCTCAAGGGGCGGTAATCCACCAACACCGTGGTGGACACCGGTGGTCAGGGAAGCCGTCCGACTGAAGAAGGAGTCTTTCCAGGAAATGTTATCCCGGAGGACTCCAGAGGCAGTTGCAGGGTACCGAATGGATCGAAGAGCTGCAGCCTCTGCCGTGAGGCAAAGCAGCGGGTGTGGGAGAAGTTCGGAGAAGACATGAAGAAGGACTTTCGGTCGACACCAAGGTGCTTCTGGAAAACCGTTCGCCACCTCAGGAGGGGGAAGCGGGGAACCATCCAAGGAAGTAAGGATGGAACGCTGTTGACCTCAACTGATGAGGTAATAGGGCGGTGGAAGGAGCACTTTGAGGAACTCCTAAATCCAACTAATACGCACGCTATGTCAGAGGCAGAGGTGGAGGATGATGGGGGATTGTTGTCAATTTCCCTGGTGGAAGTCGCTGAGGTAGTTAAACAACTCCACAGTGGCAAAGCCCCAGGGATTGATGAGATCCGTCCAGAAATGCTGAAAGCTCTGGGTGTGGAGGGGCTGTCTTGGTTGACACGCCTCTTCAACATTGCGTGGAAGTTTGGGACAGTACCTAAGGAGTGGCAGACCGGGGTGGTGGTTCCCCTGTTCAAAAAGGGGGACCAGAGGGAGTGTGCCAAATACAGGGGTATCACACTTCTCAGCCTCCCTGGTAAAGTCTACTCAAATGTGCTGGAAAGGAGGGTTCGGCCAATAGTCGAACCTCGGGTTGAAGAGGAACAATGCGGATTCCATCCTGGTCATGGAACAATGGACCAGCTCTTTACTCTCGCAAAGATCCTGGAGGGAGCATGGGAGTATGCCCAACCGGTCTACATGTGTTTTGTGGATCTGGAAAAGGCATATGACCGGGTCCCCCAGGAGATACTGTGGCAGGTGCTGCGGGAGTATGGGGTGAGGGGGTCCCTTCTCAGGGCCATCCAATCTCTGTATAACCAAAGCGAGAGCTGTGTCCGGGTTCTCGGCAGGAAGTCGGACTCGTTTCAGGTGAGGGTTGGCGTCCGCCAGGGCTGCGCTTTGTCACCAATCCTGTTTGTAATATCTATGGACAGGATATCGAGGCGTTTTTGGGGTGGGGAGGGGTTGCAGTTCGGTGGGCTGGGGATCTCATTGCTGCTCTTTGCAGATGATGTGGTCCTGAAGGCATCATAGGCCAGCGACCTTCAGCACTCACTGGATCTGTTCGCAGCAGAGTGTGAAGCGGCTGGGATGAGGATCAGCACCTCTAAATCTGAGGCCATGGTTCTCAGCAGGAAACCGATGGTGTGCCTGCTCCAGGTAGGGAATGAGTCCTTACCCCAAGTAAAGGAGTTCAAGTACATTGGGGGTCTTGTTCGCGAGTGAGGGGACAATGGAGCGGGAGATTGGTCAGAGAATTGGCGCAGCGGGTGCGGTATTACATTCAATTTATCGCACCCTTGTGACGAAAAGAGAGCTGAGCCAGAAGGCAAAGCTCTCGATCTACCGGCCAATTTCCGTTTCTATCCTCACCTGTGGTCATGAAGGCTGGGTCATGACCGAAAGAACAAGATCCAGGGTACAAGCAGCCGAAATGGGTTTCCTCAGGAGGGTGGCTGGTGTCTCCCTTAGAGATAGGGTGAGAAGCTCAGTCATCCGTGAGGAGCTCGGAGTAGAGCCGCTACTCCTTTGCATCGAAAGGAGCCAGTTGAGGTGGTTTGGGCTTCTGGTAAGGATGCCCCCTGGGCGCCTCCCTAGGGAGGTGTTCCAGGCTCGTCCAGCTGGGAGGAGGCCTCGGGGAAGACCCAGAACTAGGTGGAGGGATTATATTTCCAACCTGGCCTGGGAACGCCTCAGGATCCCCCAGTCGGAGCTGGTTAATGGGGCTCGGGAAAGGGAAGTTTGGGGTCCCCTGCTGGAGCTGCTGCCCCCGCGACCTGACCCCGGATAAGCGGATGAAGAAGACATTCCAGCTCACTATCCTTGTGACATCACCCATTCTCAATGGCATGGTATATCCCCATGCTTATGTAACAGACTAAAATTGTCCAAAGATTTACATAAACAGTCCGCCATAATGTCAAATTGTAAAAACATGTAAACAGCTGAATATAAACATAACTTAACAGTAACACCCTGCGTTGTCCTCCATGGCCTTCTTCCTCCCTCCACCCATCCCTCCCTGAGAACCAGCACCCCTCAAGTCCAGACCTTCTAAGCTTGTAACCTCTCGCTAGTAGAGGTCGTAGAGGAGTATAAATATCTCGGGACTATTTTTGACAACAAGCTGAAGTTTTCGTCCAATACAGAGGAAATTCTGAAGAAATGCCATCAGCAGCAGTACCTGCTCAGGAAACTAAGATCATTTGGTGTAAGCAAGGATATCCTAATCACATTCTACTATTCATTTATCGAACGTGTGATAACCTTTTCCTTCACTTCTTGGTTTTATTCCATTAGTCTTCAAAACAGGAATCGCTTACATCAAACTGTTAGTCTGTTCCACAATTATTGGATACTCCCTGAGAGATCTGTCCGCCCTATGCGAACAGCAGACTGTGAAGCCTGTCTGTAGGATCCTCCGTGATCCATCACGTCATGTTCATCTTCTTTTGTCGTCCAGGAACTTCTCAGCATCTTTCGGGTTGTTTAATGTTTGTCCGCTCCTGCCGAGACAGCAAATGTCGCTGGATGCCGGAACTCACATCTCACCTCTGCAGCCCTGCATCTGGTCCCTATGTTGTCAAATCGCTGTCACTTCATTATGGCTGGACCCAGGCCTCGGAAAATAAAGATGCCTGCTTGCTCATATTGCAAAGAGAACTTCTGTGAAGAAAGCCTCAGTATTCATTCCTTTCCTGAGTCGTGATGCATTCTTGCAATAGGATGACAGGGAGGGCCGTATGTTGCCACTGCCCTCACACAGACCCTGTGTGCCTGATCCACTTGTTCTGCTTGTTGCTGAAGTTTTCTTCTCCCAGCAGTGTTGGTTTCGAAACAAAATCTGTAGAGTTACCTTTTTCCATACCCTTTTCAACAGCTATAATCCGAATGTTTGGCCGTCTAGATCTGGACACCAGGTGGTCCACCCGCTCACTGAGCGACCTAGCCTCCTTTGCCCATCTTGAACACTGATCCTCCACAAAGGGGAATTAGTTAAGAGCAGCTGCAAACAACACACCCATACATACAGCACACAAGCGTACATATAAGCCTACACCCTAGAGAGTAGATACTAAGGGTGCTCCGATTGATCGGGCACCGATCGTTATCGGCCGATAAAGCTTTAAATAGTTTGATCGGTGGTCTCCATAAAGGCCGATCAGATGACGCACTACTCATGAGAAAATGTTCTATATGCAGCTAAGTTACACACCAACCAGACGGCTGACCGTTGGCAGAAAAATAACAACATTCAAATACCAAAATAACGGTGGACTTTTATTGTGAAGAACTTACAGGAAATTAAACCGTTCACAGCCGGGGCTTTGACAACACATAGTCGAGTAGCTAGTTTTCAGCGCTAGTCCAGGACGCCATGTAGCTAGCTAGCTGAGCTGAGGTACAGACGAAAGGAAAATTATCTGTTAAAAAATGTGGCGACATATCCCCGGTGTTAAGAGGCCCGCCGCGGAGACAGCAGTAGCTATGGATGTACAAGCTGTTGAGGGCGAAGTAAAGAAAAAGATAAGGTACTTTTCGAACAAGTTGCGCATTGACAAAACGTACAGCGAAAGACCGTGCAAAACATTTCAGACTGTCCTGCCAACCTGTATACATTTTAACGTCAATGTAGACTGTAACGATGTTTAAGTCGCTTGAAAGCTGATGCTGTTTTAATCCTGTTGGCTCTCTGCTGCTCAGTTCTACCCCGCACTGACGAGACACACACACACACACACACACACACACACACACACACACACACACACACGGTGGATGCAGGAAAAACTGGAGAGGAGACGTACAGGACGACCTAAATTGAGGACAGCTACACTTAATACATCCATGAGCTACACTCGTTATTGTAGATCAATAAGTTAAAGTCCAATAAGTCCTTTATCAAACCGTATGAATGTGTGTCCCAGGCCAGGATAGGAAATTAACTAACAATGTAAAGATCAACAAGCTACTGACACATAATAAATAAATTGTATTAATAATAAAAAAAATAATTTAATAAAGCAATTTAAAATATGATAGTGCACTTTTTTTTATAAATTTGAATTCTGGAAAAAGTGGCTGGTAATAATTTTAAGTGGCCCCACCCAGCTGGAACACACTGACAGTTTTTTTGTAATTTATTCCGAATAAGGCTTTAGCTATATGTTAAGCTCTAAGCTGTTTAAGGTGTGTTTCTAACAGAGGAAGTGGAATGTTGAACGTTTCTTGTCAATAAAAGTAAACCGTTGACAATTCACAATACATTATCTTCTGTTAATTTTAATACTTATACATTGTTGTTAAGAATATTAAAATTAATATATGATAAATATATGACATGATAAATAGAAGGTTTCAAATAGTCCCGGTGATCGGTGATCGGTGATCTGCATTGGTCGATACTACTCCCAACAATCGGTGATCGGCCCCAAAAATCCTGATTGGAGCACCCTTAGTAGATACGTTAAAAAATTAAAAAATAAACTTATATATATATATATATATATATATATGGATAAAATCTCCATATATATATATATATATATATATATATATATATATATATATAGATATATATATATATATATATATATATATATATATATATATATATATATATATATATATATGGAGATTTTATCCATTTAAAAGTAGAATTGCAGAAGGGATAAAAGAATGAGAGTGGCAATTAGTTTTAAAAGCAGGGAAATTATCACGACGTGCTGATGGCAACAGAGAAAATTCACTCTGAAGAACATGATCTGAAGAAGACAAAATGCTCGTTGCCAGTCCCACAATGAGCTTTCCTTAGGATGTGCCATTTCTATGTCTGTAGCTTTAAATGCTATTGAGGAGGAGAGGGGGGGGGGGGGGGGGGCAAGGTGGAGTGGGGGGGGGGGGGGGGTGCGGGGGGGGGGGGGGGGGGGGGGGGCTTAACCAAATGCCACTTTGCTTGTTTGCAAGCCATGATGTCTCTCTTTCTCTTGGGCGGGCCACATTCTCTGGGTGGGCAAAGCAGAGAAAGGGGAGGTAACCTTGCCCCTTATGACCTCATAAGGGGAAGATTCCAGATCGGCCCATCTGAGCTTTCATTTTCTCAAAGGCAGAGCAGGATACCCAGGGCTCGGTTTACACCTATTCACTACTTGCCATTTCTAGCCACTGGGGGACCATAGGAAGGCTGGGGGTCTCATATTAATGTTAAAAAACCTCATAAAGTGAAATTTTCATGCCATGGGACCTTTAACACTGAATTTAAGGTGGTCATCAAAAACGGTACCTAAATATTTATATGAGGTGACCATTTCAACCTTTTCATTGTGAATGATGGACTCCCAGGCTGTAGGTTTAATGGGTCTAAATTGAAAAAAAGTTCCTTGGTTTTTGAGACAATTAAGTACACACAAAGAAACAAAATCAGGGATAGCCTTCCCATGATCAGATGCTGAACCTTGGAGAAGGGATAGCAATACAGTGCCATCTGAAAATTTGTGGCTGCCGTCCTGAGAGCTCCTACAACCATCAGTGTACGTAATAAAAAGGAGGGGAGAGAACACAGCCCTGTGGTGAGCCTGTGGACATACGTAGAGGGTCTGAGAAATGATTGTTCACAAAGACCCTCTGTTCTGGACCAATCAAAACATTTTGAATCCACAAAACAAGCTGGTGAGGCAAATTGAAATCACAAAGCAACTTCTGTATTAAAATATGTGGTTGCATTGCATTAAATGCAGAGGAAAAGTCTGCAAACAGAAGCCTGACATGAGCTTGTGGCTTTTCTAATTATTTATAGATGCTGTTTGGAATAAAATGCTTAGCATCCTCAACTTCAGCAGCATACTCACATTTTTCACCTGTGGAAAACCTGCAGATTGAATAAACTATAGCTCATCAAGTTATTGGAACGTCAATTGAGCAGCTACAGGTGGGGAGGACATATTTGATAGTTATGCCTTTAGATAGTAGATAAATAGTGCACAATAGTCAGTGAACCATGCAGGTAGGCTCCAGGTGTATTTAATCAAGTGGCTAATTTAACTAAAACCACCAGAGGGAATCTACATGTTCAAGCTTGCTATGAGGTATCAGACACCCAAGAAATATGACACCTGTTATAATTATTAAAATAGTAGTCTTCAAAACTGTGTCACTCGGTTGATTATGACACTTTTAGAGCAAAGTTGGCATTGTTTGAGAAGTTTGTGTTATGACAACCCGTAAATCAAGACAACAATGTCTGTTATGACCTTGTGGTGATAACAGTCTAAAACTCTGCCATTTCCACCAGCTATTTGTAACAAAACAAAATGGATTATGGATAATTGTATTTCTATAGTTTATAGCTGACTTGACCAGCTGGCTTCTCTAATGGCTGTTGAAACAGGTGACATCTCTTACGTTCTAAAACCAGCATCTGCAACTTGAACAACTGAGTCGCAGGCACCACCATTTGCTGGTTTGAGTCGAGCTGTTCAGACCGCTGCAACTCACAAATCCACAAACAGTCAATTTGTGTTTGAGCTGACCTATACAGCCCACACAAGAATCCCTCACAACCCTTTATATTCTTCTAACCCTGAAGGCTTTATGTTCCTAGTGCATTATTGCATGTGTCTCCATGAAGGTACTAACCAGGGTTGCTAGGAGATGGACATGTCAAGCGTACAGGCTTTTTACTGCAGCCATTTTATTACCATGCTTCATGTGTATACTCTTACAGTTTTTCTCTTAGTTACAGAACAATGTTTATTTCATATACTAAACACATTTTACAATGAAAACAAAAAGTATATCACAACTTGTACAGTGTATATCTTGTACACTGCAAGTACTGCAAGTACTACAATATTGGATGTCTGTATATCAGGCACCTGTAGAACAATACAGTAGGCCAAAGAACAAAGAAAACAAAATGAAAAGCACATGACAGCACACAAAAAAAAAATTGTGTGTTTAACTTTTGCATCACAGTGTGAAATGTGTTTTAGTGAGTGAGAATGTGTTTAGCGTTTTGCAAGACCAACACAAAGAAAGCGAAAGTTCACGGACATCCGGCCGTGAATTTTCCGACGTCACTCTAGCCATGGAAGTGTAGTGTAGTCTAGGAAGTGTAACGTTGTGGATATAGACTAGTGGAGAGATAAAAACCTGTCTATAGCACAGTATCTCCTAATCAGATCCAATAGTGAGCTGTAAAGTCTTACTAAATTGTGCCTCTACCGGGCTGCCTTTGGGGCATAGATGTTGGAAGTATCGACAGCTTTCCTTTACTGCACCCAACGCTTTGTTTCTTTTAATAAAGAATTGGTGCTTTTTACAACATAAGAATATATGTTTTTATTACAAAGCTTTGTTAAATACTCAATTCTGATTGGTCAATCACGGCATTCTACGGTCTGTTATTTCTGTTTTGCAAATCTTTGTTGGCAATAGTGCTAACACTGCCTAGCTGCTACCGGTCTGCAGTGGTGGAAGACTAATACCACACTGTAAAAATACTCTGTTACAAGCAAAAGTCCTGCATTGAAACTATTACTTAAGTAAAAGTATATAAGTATCAGGAAAATGTACTTAAAGAATTAAAGTAAAATTACTCGAGGCAGAAAAATCCTCAGATTGTATAAACAGGAATCGATCCACAACAGTTCTGTGTTTTATCAGCTAATCATTTCAGCTGAACTGCTAGGCCGTTATATTGTTGGGTAGTTTAATTTATAATAAAAAATCTTAATTTGTAAAGTTGCTAGTAACTAAAGCTGTCAGATGAATGTAGTGGAGTAAAAAGTACAACATTTCTCTGTGAAATGTAGCGGAGTAGAACTAGAAAGTGGCATGAAAAGAAAAGACTCAAGTAAAGTACAAGTACCTCACATTTGTACTTAACCCTCCTGTTGTTCTCTGGTCAAATTTTACCCATTTTCAAAAGGTTTCTATATCAGAAATTTGGGTTTTCTTTCAACCAAAATAATGTGGATGGTTTCATACAATGCTCTTCACAAGTAAAATAAATGATCAGTTCACTACTTATAATTGAATTTGGGCGTTTTATTAAATTGTACAGCATCTGAAGAAAAAAATTGATAAAAGAATGTTAAAAGAAAGTGACAAAAATGTCAGAAAAAGCTTCAAAAACATCGGGGAAAGTGACAAAAGTGTTGAAAAAGAAATTTTGACCCAGAAAAACAAAAAGTTGCATGGTTGATGGGAAGACAACCCAAGGATTAAGTACAGTACTTGAGTAAATGTACTTAGTTACATTCCACCACTTCCGCTCTGCACGCACTACCCCAGTCGGGCTTCTGTGACGGTGATCGATTTTTATTTAGAGCCTAACATTGTGGTTTCGGAAGTAAAAATCCCATCATTCAAGGAATTTGATTATCAGCAATAATGTCTAAACCATCCAAGGTAGACTTAAGATTTGGGACCAGAAGTCCCGCACTTATTTGGATGCGACTCAAAGATTGGCTGCACTGAAAACAACCCCAGTTAATGTGCTGCTATCTGAAGCTGCTGCAATTTAACAGATTACTGCCCGAAAGATGCTGGAGCTCCTTTTCAGCTGCATACGATTCCTGAGGCACCAGGGACTCTGAGAGGAGCCGCTTATCGGGATTGGGTGTTATGGCAGCTAATGACGAAAGGGGTGCACACTAATCCTGACTTAAACAATTGGCAGGAAAATGAGAGTCAACTGGATGTCTAACAACGTCCAAAATGAAATCCTGGAGCTGGTTGCCCATGATGTTCAGAGACATATTGGAGCCAAGGCATCTCAAAGCTGTTGTATTGGCTTAACTGCTGACGGAACCACCAATATCGCTGGCAAAGAACAGTTCTAATGCGACATACATTTGCCATTGACAACGTGAAAGTTCAGAATTTCTTTCTGGGCTTTTACAACACCCCTGACACAACAGCTGAGATGCTATTTTTGTGCATAAAAGACGTATTTGCGTGCCTCAATCTGCCCACGGAGACGATGAAAGGCTACTGTTTCGATGGAGCTACCAATATTAGTGAGGGAAATTGTGTTATTTTAGGAATGGCTCATATAGATTTTTGCAACTGGTGTTTTTTTACTTGCTAGGACCCCACTGAATACAAAACAACCTGTTTCCAATTTTTTTCTTAATTTTCAGTGCAAAAATTCAAGATGGCAGACAATATATGCAGAAAAATCACTAAAAATAACATATATAATCTTTTCACTTCTATAAAGGCCTTAAAATGGTCATCTTTTTGATAAATGTACTCCTAATAAGGTAGACAAGTGAGACACAGGCTATTTTCAAAAGATTTATTGCATAATTTGACAACAAATTGGGAAAAAAAAGAAAATGATTGGAAAAAAAAAGAAAAAAAAATCTGCATCTTGTTTCATTATTGAAGAGTTCAACAAAACAGTCAGTCATTGTCACTCAAGTATTTATCCTCATCACTGTCACTGTCTGGCTTTTCAATATTGGTGCACATCTCCTCAGAGCCCTCACACCTGCAAAGTTGCGTGCATGGTAAGTTGTTACTCTTGCAAGAACACCTTCTACTGCATACGGCAAGACAAGAGCACTTCACAAGCTCCACAACAGCCTCTGGTGCTGGTGGAAGTTTTGACAGGACAGGATCAATTTGCCTCCATCCCAGTGATAGTGCGTCAAGACTCTTTGGAGCAGGCACTGTATCTTGTGCCCAAACATTTGCTTGCCAGTGTGCTCTCAGAATGTGCTCTGTAACTGCTCCTGAAGTGGGACATAGTTGTTCCACTCCCTGGTTGGGTTTTAGAGTTTTAAACATGTTCCACCGAAGGACTTTAGCTTTTTCATAACCAGGTTTGAAGAGCTGACGTGAATTTCTCACATCCAGCTAACAAATCTGGAGATGGATGAGGACCTACACCAAGCCTACAAAGTGCGTTAATGATATCATCATCTGCCTCCATGAATGACTTGAAACAAGAAACCTTTCCTTTCCCACGGATATGGCCTGTGGTATCGCAACCTGGGAGTGCATGGAACCCTGGTTATGCTGCTGCACGCTCTGGGCCAAGAGCCATGTAAATAGGTTGGAGTTGTATCTTTCGTCGACGTTCTCGAGTGCCCATGATAATGAGGTCTACTAGCCTGTGTAGGGCAAGCACCAAAACATCTGTGTCACATGTGTAAATATGTGGGGTTTTACCCAAATGACTTACTGCTACTGGGTACATGATCAGTAGAGTATCCGCCTCTTCTTGTGAGCACCTCATGCTCACCATGTTAACTTTTGAGGCCATAACACTAGGGTGACCAGATTTTGAATTGCATGTTCCGAGTGCCGACCTATCGGGACGCTAAAATGTCCCGGTTTACACCAACCATTATGACATTGTCCCGGTTGTCAGCGATTACATAGATTACATTCTTCTTTTAACCAGTCCCTCCAGATCTGCTGGAAAGTCAGCGGACGAGCGCTGGGTGGAAATGGGGACATTCTAAAACGTGAAAAAGCTCAACGGACTTCAATAAAGCATATGAGAACCGTGGAGAGTCACCCCATAGCCTCTCCGCTGCCCTGCTGAAAATGTGAAGCAGACACTCGTCACACGGGCCAATTTTGCTGACACCTATGCATAATTTCACAGTAGGCTTTCAGCCAACAAACTGATTCTTGAGCAAATTCACTCCTCTAACAAATATACGGAATGAATGTTTCCAATAGGGAAGCTATCTGCTCTATCAAATGAGGTTACATTTGTGTGTGTGTGTGTTGTTGGTTAGCATAACACTTTACGGTAAGGGTACATGAATTCATGCATGAATTAACTGATGTAGGCTATGTATTATTATGCATTATGTAATTAATGATTTATGTATTACTGCATTCCTTAATATCCCATGAATCATCAGGAATTGACATGAGTTCATAGTCGTGACCATACATGATCAACACAACTAAAGCATTAGGTACGTGGGCACATCATTATGAATTATGATTTATTAAGCATGATCATGATTATTTGTTTTTCTGCAAAGAAATGTGGTCATCACTGCGCAAATTCTCATTTGAACACAACTTGTGCATAATGATGTGCCCTCCTTACATAATGCTTCAGTTGATGTGTTGTTCATGCCTGAGGTCATGAATGTGAGGCTATGAACTCATGTCAATTCCTGATGATTCATAAGGTATAAAGGAATGAAGTAATGCACAAATCATGAATTAATTAATGCATGAATTCATAATTAATGTAGTGTTACCATAACTTTGGTTCAAGCCTGTGGCAGCAGTTCCAAATAATTCGTTTAATGCCATGCAATAAAAAATACCTTTTCACAAAGTTTTTCACAAGTTCAGTGGGTGCATTTTCCAAAAGAATGCATTGTAGCCTCGGGCCTTACTTTCAACACTTTGAATGAAGCATTCTGCCAGATCTTGGCAACAGTTTATGTAACTTTTCCTGACAACCATCTCCTGCACAACAGCCATGCCATGTATTAAGATGCTATCCAATGTGTGTGTTGATTGCACTGAGCTACTCTCTGTAGATTTCTTCTGTAAAAACCAGTCCCTCCAGTTCATGGATGAGGGCAGAAAGAAGAAGCATCAGGCACAATTAGGCTTGCGTTATAATCAGAAAATTAATTTTCATGCAAGGCCAGTTCTCTCGAGGACTTTGCAATGAGGAGAAAGCGAACAAACAGAGAGTTGGTTGCTTTTATCTGAGCAACCTCAGAAGATGACTTAAACTTGATGGTTTTGCATCCATCTTTCCAGGTCAAATACTTAAGCTTCGACATTTTGTCCCACATATTCTTTTCTCCTCTGACCCTTTCATTTACATAAGTTTCAAGTGCTTTTGCACATCGTAACTCTGTGTTCAAAATGCCATTCTGCACTGCTGTTGGCATTATTTGCTTGGTGACAAAGTTAACCAATTTCTATTCAGATGCATCATCATTCTCTGGTGGGCTAAGGGGGTTTGTAATGCTCAACACATGTTTCACGTTTTACAGCTTTTTCCTGAAGTGTATTTCTGGATAAAGAATGTTGATGATGTTTGTTTCTCGGGATCAGTTATATTAAGCATGTTTCACCAGCTCAGGCAGTACTTCAACAGGCCCTGATTGTTAGCGTTTAAGCCCAAAATGGCACCCTCTCCTTTGTGAATCTTGTTCACATGCTCTTGAGCATGATCAGGTCCAATGGATGTGAAGGAAATAGGGTTGGTACTAAAAACAAAGTCACCACTCATGAGATCTTGCCAAATTGAAGGCTGTCTTCTTTCCAGGTGATACATATGTGCAATATACTCAGGAATATTCTGGGCATAATCATGCCTGTTGTAGGCAAAAAAGTAAATGCACATCCTTTCCACATTTGACATGTGCTGTTCTTCACCAGGCTGGAAAAATAATTTAATAATAATTAATAAATAATAAATAATAATTTCCTTCTTATTATTGTGGTTAGCACAGAACATTATTTTAATTCAAATGATTATTAGGTTATGTGAAGGAAACTTTTAATCAGTCAACGTGTTTTTCCGGGTATGCCAATAAATAGCATAATGGTGGTTACACCCATCATTGGTTGATAATCATGATAACTCATGTTACCCATGGTCATATGTATTACCTAAATCATTTAATTAGATTTTAGGGCCTTTGCAGCCTGGGAAGAAATCGGAAACAGGTAGTTTTGCAACTTAGGGTCTGAAGAAGTGAAAAAACATAATTAGCAAAAATCTATATGAAATGTTCGAAACACTTTATTTTGCTACATAACGCCCTGCACTATATGTCTGGGAGGTTAAAGGGGGCACATGCTAGACTAAAGTAAATGTGTCCCGACTGTTTGTCCATTGCGCAAATCACTCTTTGGATTTAGTGTTGCAAGCAGGTGCGCCTGGTTGCTGATACAATAAAATTTGTGCGAGAGGTTACAGTTCTTGCTAACGATTCGCCAAAGTAAAAGGCCTTGTACCAAGCCCTGTTTGGAGGTGGAGATGTGGTAGGCATCTCATGTTGAACAATAAACACATTTTCAAAAAATTCCCTACTCAGTCCAGTCTAGTCCAGTCATTTTAAGCCCAAAATGGAGGTCAACCTAGGACAAATTGCAAGAGAAGCAAACTCAACTGATTTTGTATCCTCAATATGCCCTAAGTAAGGAAAAAAAAGCCCAGAAGAATCCTGTTAGGGGAAAGTTTCGAAAAAGACTCAAATATAGCCTATCCATACGCCTATTCATTCTTTTTCTCACATTTTTAACCTTTAGATATCACCATGAAAATTACTGAGTTGATTACTTACATCAAGACAAACACAAGTTCTTTTTTTTTTTTTTTTGGTAACGTGAGCAAACGGTGCATAATAATGTATGCGCTAATTTGCATAAATACCACAACAGATCTAAACATTGGGTATAGCCAGGTGAAAATGGCTTGTTGAATCTTATTGACATCTTACAGTAAAAGACTATAGAGGCAAACAAATGTGACCATAATGAATAAGATTCAGTCATTTATTCAAGGTCCATTCAACTCTCAATCAACTGTCACTAAGCTGCCACTCAGGTAAGAAATATTTCCTTTTGTTTCTACTACATAGATTATTCAACCTACATTAATAAAACATACCTGGGGATCAACTACAATTTATTGGGAACATCTGGATGTGTGTTGAGTTGTGGTACGACCATTATTGGTGAGCTGCACAAACTCAATGCAGATGGCCGGTGACGGGAATGAACATGAGATTCTGGGTAGATGGGAAGCTTAAATGGGTTCCATTCAAATGTTAACATTAAGTATTTTACTGTTATATGTCAACAAGATTCAACAAGACATTTTCACCTGGCTATACCCAATGTTTAGATCTGTTGTGGTATTTATGCAAATTAGCACATATGTAATTAGATTTGCCCATGTTAACAAACAATTTCAAAAAACTTGTAATACATTTTTTGTTTGTCTTGATGTAAGCAATCAACTCAGTAATTTCCATGGTGATATCTAAAGATTAAAACTTTTACTTTTACTTTTTTGAATAGGGTATATTTGGGTCTTTTTACGCAGGACATATTGAGAATACAAAATCAGTTGAGTTTGCTTCTGTTGCAATTTGTCCTACCTTTTTTCATAAAATGACTGGACTATACGGAGTCTGCTCTGATCAAGGTCACCAATGATTTGTTGCTTGCAGCTGACTCTGGCCTGTGCTCTGTTTTAATTCTTCTTGACCTTGCTCAGCCTTTGACACTGGACCATGATGTTTTAATCAGCCGTCTGATTAACAGTTTTTTTTTTACTTTCAAGTCTACTTCCAGTGATCAGCACCTCACAACAGCACTTGGTGTGCGTTGCTTTTCTATATTACAGCATATCTTTTTTTTTTTGACCCATTGCCTCGGAGTGAGATGTTTTTAAAAACAAATATGTTCTGACAGATTAACACTTGACAAGACTTTCTGTGAAAAGCAGTGAAATAATAAGATTCATGAAGAGATGAAGAAAAAACAATCTTTGCAATCAGACTAACCTGTGAGACAGATGTAAAAGGCTGCAATGATATCCGCCTCTCTGGACAGTCTTGAGGCGAAAGGGTCGCCACGCAGGAGATAATGGGGTAGGTATGCAGGGTGGGGCAACGTCTCGTTTGCCATCACTTGCATGAGTGGGGAATGTCCTGTGAAGTGGAGGAAAAGGCTGAAGCTGCTTCCTCAAATTGACAAACAGGTTCACAAACACACAAAAAGAAATCAGTTAAAAAGGAAAGCAATAACTGCACATACGTATCTATACATGCGGTTTCTGAAATGTAAACACATGCATATAGGTGAAGCAGAATTCATAACACCTGGCAGTATCCAGACTTTTTGTCTAAGGTGTCCCAAGTGGGGCACCGACTCATGCAGGGGTGGTATGATGTATGTACGTGAAGGCACACTCACTCACTCACTCACTCACTCACACACACACACACACACACACACACACACACACACACACACACACACACACACACACACACACACACACACACACACACACACACACACACACACACTTGTATTGCCTTTATTTATAGGACAGATCAAGTCAGGAAAGTAGGAGAGAGAAGAGGATGACATGCAGCAAAGGGCCTAGTTCTGAACTGTAGCTGACGCTGAAAAGTTTATACACGTTGTCATGTCAACACCAGAAGTCAATATGCACAATCTTTATGATTGCTAAGTAGTTTCAGTCTCAAGCAATTATAATACATCGTATTTATTGTAATGTTGGTTACTTTATGAGTTAAATGGTATGGTGTCTTTGTTATATTCATGATGATTAATGCGTTTTATTTTGGGTAAGTTACACGCTTACATGACCAGAAGTTTTGAGTGGAGCGCGAAGAGACAAGAGAAATAGCGGTCGTGCAAGCGGACCTGGGCGATTCTGCATCAATGCAGTGACAGACCATAATCGATTATTGCCTACTGATGGTACTTGGTTGCTTTTTTTTTGTTTTTACCTTTTGTCTGTTGTCGGCTGTGTTCAGACTTCGGTACATTCAGGAAGTGTCTTTTTTAAGAGCAGATTCAATAAAAAACAGGAGTTATATCTGACAGCTTGGATTTGTTGATAAAAACCATGTGTAGCAATATATAGTCTATCTGCTGAAAAAAATATTTTTTCTATTGACAGATATAGCTCCTGTATGTCCACAAAAATCACATTTAGCAGCTATTTTTTAAGATAGCGTCGTCACCAGCGCAGCTGATTCAAAACATTTCCAGTGAAAGTTACTTCAGAGCGTTGTAACAAATAAGGTGTTTAATCCGATACCGTACTGTTGACACAGAAAGTGATATTTACACTTATTTAAGTGATGCGCCAGGTTTGCTCAAATGGCTCTGGGTGTGCTGTCATGCTGATTTGAGCGTTCTAAATGTCTATCTGACCAATCAGATTGTCTGGTCGGGTCTACTTGTTGTATAATTAATATCAACTTCTGACTATGTAAATAAAGAATAAATAAAATTAATACCTATGATATATAATAGCTTTCTTTTTTAAATTAATTGCACATTATCATCCCCATTGTCACTGCTCTTTATTCTACTCTATAAAATAGTTGCCTATACTGTACATCCAAAAGTGTCTGGAAGGTGAACTGTTGATGATCATTGTGGAATGTATATTCATTGCAGGGCCCAACTAATTAGTCAAGACATTGGCAATAAAAACCAGGATATAGTTGTCCACAATTACTGTACAGAATATAACCTAATCCAATCCTTTTCTAATATATATACATTACCATCTAATGGTTACTATGGGCGATGTGCACTTTAACTAGGCCTACATTAATTTCTTTGTTTATTCAGAGCACAACTAGCTACAATTAAATTGTCTTGCTCAAAGCAGACAGCTTTCGGCGACCCTGTCAAGGCATATGAATTACCTGATATCTCTGTATGCCATGTAAACAATATCCCTAATATGATTGAGAACGGGATAAGCCCAATAACCCGGAATATTCATGTCCATGTAAACACACATGATTCAAACAACATGCTAGCTCCGTGCGTGGGTTCAGCAGTGACCATATCCACCAGCAGTTTATCCACTGATCGATTCATAAAAATTAACATTCCGATTAACCACGGATGGGTTGTTGGTGAAAAATATAATTAATGAGGAAAATATTACTGACAACATAGCAGAAAGCAGAGCAGACAGGATTACGGTTGCAGGCACCACTGGTTGCAGTTAGCTGTTATGAGGGAGCTGGCATCACAGAAAGATGAGCTTAGTTAGGTCTATTCCCGCCTGAGCATGTTCTCTACTGTTGAGCTTACAGCTCCTGTGAACATGAACAGGGTACTGGGCTACACCGTCTTGGTGCTAATATGGCACTAGTGCCTATACAACCGATATCTACTGGACTGAATAACAACCCGGATTTCAGTGCTGATGCCTGCGCTGGTCTCTGATGCTCCGAAACGGACGTTACATGCAACAGAAGCATCACTGCATGTCACGCTAGTTAACACTACACTTGGCAGCAAGTAATGTTAGCCTACCAGTAGCTAATAGCTGGGTAACAAAATGGTTAAAATGTTGACAGATAAACGGTGTAACCCGCAATTTCCACCGGTTGCGGAACGTCTGTGGAAGATATTCTTTAATGTAGCCGAAATCAGTTCAGGCACAGTTTAAGCACCGGCACCATTTTAGCACCGGTATCGATACCGTGTAGTGGTGACATTTTCCGCTCCTAGCTTACGAAGCTGTTTCTTTCTTTTGCTCCTGGCTGCTCCACTCAATATCGCTTTGCACTCAATTCAGATTTCAGGTCACTCTAAACCTTTCTAACTAACTTAGGCTACGCAAAATCACTCACCTCTCCAAAAAAAAGAAGAAGCTGTATTGTATTTACTAGCCTGTCCATGCCTTTGTCTCCTCCAGGCTCAACTACTGCAATGCGCTCCTCATTGGGATCTCTGGCAAAAGCCTCCAGAAGCTGCTGTACATCCAGAACAGCAATGCTTCTTCTATCATGCTATGCTATGCTTTGGTTACATAAACCAAAGCTAATAACACCCTATATAACAGCAGCAGGCTAATGTAGCTACGTTACGTCCGCTACATTGGTGTGCGCTCTGTAGAGAAGAGAGGGCTCAGGGCTGTGATGGTTTGGGCTCTGGAATCATGCTAGATGAGAAATTGTTTAAAGTCAATGTTACATGAATTTTCAACGAAGAAGCACGTTTAGTGAAAGCTGATAGAAGTCACTTTTGTATGCCTGTCCACGGACAGCCGCAACCCCCTCAGTCTGACATCTCTCCATTCGTGAATGTATATGTTCTGAGCAAGTGTGCATGTGTGTATTTCTGACCTGTGTGTAATGTGTGTTCTAACAGAGTGAAAAAAAATTTCATTTCCCTTGCAGGATTAAAAAGTGTATAAACTTTGTACTATTATTTTTTTTTAATAAATGTATAGCCTAATGTTATTTATGTGTGCTTAAGTATGCCATCACAACAAAGACTGAACATTTTGATAATGTCATGCCCAGAGCAGTTCAGACTGAGGAGAATTGAGGAGACAGGAAATCAATATAGCCCCCTACAGGAGGCTTTTCCTGTGACACATTTTGTTAATTAAAACTGTTATGTCTATCAGAATAAACAGATCAACTGAGAGATCCCGGCATCTGGTCTATCTAACACAACTCAACACAACGCAGAAGTCCACCAGGTTACTGATGAATGTCTAAATTTGTCAAAATGTCTAAATTTCAAATGCCATATTGGGCCGGGTATCTTTTAGTCATTTGATCTTTGGTCGTTTTAAAATCCAAAATTTTAAAATTGAATACAAAGCGTTTTTGTTCCTTTTCGTGGTCAAACGTGGATGAGCTAAATTTTAAATATGCTTTGATTTTCATTTTGTATTTCATATAACAAAAATAAAATCACTAGAAAACACAAATGGAAAAAAGGCCTGTTTTTTGTAACTTTTTTGTTTCTATTTTCTAGTGATTTTATGGAACCGCACATCTGGAACGAGCTTAATGAAAGCTTAAAATAGTCACATTCTGTCTTCATCTTCAAGAAAAATCTGAACAAAAAACTGAAAAACACATGATTGTTGATTATTAATTAAGTGTTATACGTGTACTGGGATCATCTGTATTTTGTGGTATTTGTCTGTGTTGTCTATTTTGAATTGAGTCTTTAGTGTGTGTATATTCTCTGCTGTATGTTATTGCGCCCCCTCCGAAAAAATCTTAGTAGCTTATTTGGTGTTCCTTATTTCGAGCGTCCTGCATATGAACATTGTACCTTTCCAAATTGTGTCTTAATGATATGATGACGTGTGAATATACTGAAACATAGAGACAGACTGGGATGATAAGGATGAGGATCGGATTAATATCATTTAAACAGAGCATTCTGAAAGAGTAAATCCCCCAGTTCAAACACCATTCAAAATAGTTAGAGATAGCTTCATTTATCTTAAATTACCCCTAAAATTTACGATTTAGTAGAGGCAAATTATAATCCAGTAATAGAGTCGGTTTCTGAATCTATTAATAGATGGTCCATGTTACCAATTTCCATGATAGGGCGTATCAATATACTTAAAAAAAAATTTCAAAGATGAAAAGCATGTTCTGTAATTTCATTTGGAACAACAGACGGGCTAGACTTCGCTTATCTTTGCTTTAGCTCCCCTATGATAGAGGAGGCTTGAAACTCCCAAACCTCCAATGGTATTATTGGGCTGCCCAACTTACTACTTTAGTAAGAACAACAACCAACAAGAGGCAATAACTGCCATTTCTTGTTCTCACAAGAAATGCCACATTCCTGGATGAGTTTGGAAAGAAACATGACATCCCCTTTACCACTCAATTCATATTTATATTCAGCTAAATTAAAAGGATTAAAGACATTAACACATAATCCCTTTGTTTAAAACTCGATTATGGTAATGTATGAGGTTCATAAACATACTGGTGAGATACCTGTGTTATCTCAGTTTACACCAATCTGGGGTAACAGCGCTTTTACACCTGGCAAACAAGATATGGGCTTCAAAATATGGGCAAACAAATGCCTAAGTAAAATTGCAGATTTATTTAACAATAACATTCTCATGTCGTTTGAAGATTTGAGGCAAAAGTATGACATCCAACCAAAACATTTTTTTAAATACCTGCAGATAAGAAGCTATATATTTAAGATACATCATCTACAATCTTTATCTCTACCTACTCTTAGCTGTATAGAAGAAATAGCAACAAATCAACACCCTAAGAGGGGATTGACGTCAAGTTTTTATGCAATAATCATGGATGGATCAAAGGTTTTATCAGAGAGTAAGAGATCGGCATGGTGTGAGGATTTCAACTCTTCAATCTCAACTGAGGTATGGCAGAAGATTTGCTTAAAATCTCAAAGACAAACAATAAATACCCATTTTAAATTACTTCAGTATAAATGGATAATGAGAACATATGGAACACCAACTCAGCTAAATAAATTTGGCCCCAATAACCCCGACACGTGCTACAAATGTGGTAGAAAGGGCACATTATATCACTGCCTATGGGACTGCCCACAAATCCAGGCTTTTTGGAGAGAAGTGATGGCTATGATTTTACATGTCACAAGTATAAAGATATTATTAGACGTGTATCTTTGGCATTTTTCCCGCAAATCATAATCTCAGCAAGGCAAATAAATCTATGATTACGTTCTGCATCTTACAAGCTAAATATACCATAGCCAAATCTTGGAAATCCACTATCAAACCAAGTGTTAATGTCTGGCTTGCCGGACTGTCAGACTGTCTTGCACTGGAAAAACTCACTTTTACGTTAAACGGTAAATATCTCGTCTTTGACAATATGTGGAGATCTTTTATGGTGTTCTTAGAGTGAAGGAAAGCATTGGAGGCATGCTCTCCGTGTATGTCAACCATCATCAAATGAGTATTTCTATGTATTTAGTATACGTATGTTTGTCTTTCCTTAGTTTTATTTGAAGTGCTTTTCTCTTCGGGATAACTTCGGGATAA
This sequence comes from Zingel zingel, assembly GCA_023566125.1. Lineage (NCBI taxonomy): Eukaryota > Metazoa > Chordata > Actinopteri > Perciformes > Percidae > Zingel > Zingel zingel. Next base: position 9,424,232 of record CM042332.1, read on the forward strand.
GTTAACATTTGGACCACCGGTGATTCTTAAGGATGACTTATGTTGACTTACTGTGCCAAATATCGCATGTTACATCCCTGTCATGTTTATTTTATTGAAGATGAGCCGTACTGTGACAGTTCTGATTTGCACTTGTATTATTTGTTGTAGTGTGATTATTTTCTGAAAATTAATTAATTTTAATTAACACACTTGTTGAAAAAAACATATCATTAAACAGATGAAAAATTAAAAATGAGTGTGCTGATTATTTTTAATAACTTCCATTACAGGGGAAATATTGACAGTAAAGTTAGTAATGCTGTTCAACGCCAAATTCATACCTTACCTATGTTATGTGGCCTAACTTAAAAATAGTTATATCAGACAAATCATGCCCCGTTTTAAGTGGCAGAAGTAGGGATGGGAATCGTTAATTTTTATTGATATTGATACAATTTTAGAGATCCGAGTCTTTATCGATACCATTATCTATTATTTGGTGGAAAGTCGAGACGACAAATTCTTAATCTTAACAGAAGTAGGGCTGCAACGGATCATAAAACTTTACAGTGAACTACAGTCACACCTCTACACTGTTTAGCTGTCAGCATTTTAACCGTGTTTAATCCAGCAGCTAGCTAACAGTAGCCTAATATACCCTGCTGCCAAGTGTAATGTTAGTGTTAACTAGAGCGATGTGCAGCGATGTTTCTGTTGCCTCTAACGTCGGTTTGGGAGCATCAGAGAGCAGCGAAGACATTTAAGTGGCACCGAAATCCGGTTCACGTGCATTCCGAGTGTTGATCTGACCGTGGATCAACTATGGTCCGTTGAGCCACTAAACATAACTTTTATTGCTTTAATTATAAAAACTGAGTCTGTGACTGTTGATTTCTTCTGTCTCTGTCGCTGTTTTTGTTTTAACGAGTTGATTAAGCGGCCCACAGAGAGGTGCTCTCGGTAGCCAGTCCAACTATGTTTTGAATTATTTGCAGTGGGAAGGCTAGTCTTTACATGGTCGTTACGCACACTGTGCTCGTAAATCATTTTTTCGTTTCGCACACTTATCTATATTTAGACATCACGTTATATGATCCACTAGTCTCGATAGCAGTATCGATAAGCTCGATAAACCTTATTGATTTTCGGGTTTTGAGAAATTTGGAACCGGGTCCTAATAGAACCGGGTCTCGAGACCTAATCTCTAGGCAGAAGTGAAAATTAGTCGTCCTCAACATTTGTTGTGTTCTAGTTTCAGAATGACAAAGACAGTGGGCAAACAATTAGATACAAAATAGGATGTACAGGATAATTTCCTTGCCCATGGCAACTATTTGTTTTTTTCCGAATGATATACAGATTTTAGGCATTCGATCATATCAACTGCTGGAAAATGAGTGCACATAGCTGCCGTAAATGGGAAACAAATGCAGCCTACCAGGGGGGAGCATGCCCCTGGACTCCACCTAAGTTTGGGCCGAGCCCCAAATGTTTACAACTTCTTCCTCCGCTCCTGCAGACGACACGCATAGCATGTTTTATAAACGCACAGCTACAGACAGACTGCTTCATTCTCCACAGGCTATTTCCCAGGTAACAATTTTTCGTTCCCAGAACGTTCTGGGAATGTTCGTTTTTGGTTGCGGGAACGTTCCCTGAAGGTTAGTTTTGGTTAGTTTTTGGTTCCCATGGAACGTTTTCCTGGCGTTTAGGGAACGTTAGTTTTTGGTTACATCTACCCTTCCCAGAACGTTCCGAGAACGTTGCAACCTTTAGAGAACGGTCCACTAACGTTCCCCTACCGTTGTAACCTTTAGAGAACGTTCCTCTACCGTTGTAACCTATCGAACGTTCCCCTAACGTTCCCCTACCGTTGTAACCTTTAGAGAACGTTCCACTAACGTTCCCCTACCGTTGTAACCTATCGAACGTTCCCCTAACGTTCCCCTACCGTTGTAACCTTTAGAGAACGTTCCACTAACGTTCCCCTACCGTTGTAACCTTTAGAGAACGTTCCCCTACCGTTGTAACCTTTAGGGAACGTTCTCCTAACATTATTTTTAACATTCCCCTAACCTTTAAATAACTAACGACTGTGGTACCAATTTTATTATTAGTTTAAACTGTCTGTGCATGAGCAGGAATAAATTATTATATATTGGCAGGAATGAAAGAACAGGCAACAGGCAAACTTGATGGGATTTAAAACTTTAATATAAAATTAACAAAATACAAAAATATAAAAGGCCTAAAAAAATAATATAAAACAATCAAACTATTCAAATAAGAAGAAAAAAAACGAAAAAAAAATAAAAACAATGGAGTGGGATGTAGAGTGCAAATGTAGTGTGCAAAGATGCATATTGGAATGATAATGTAATTAATTATTATATATTAGCATATTAACAAATGCAATTGCTTTAATAAAAAAAATACAAGCTGCAAGATGGATGGAAAAAATACAAAAAAAATAAATAAAAAATAGAGCTCCATGGTTTGGCTTAGTCCTTCTCAGCTGGCCTAAAAAATAAACAAAAGTTTGATATGTCATACTAAGAATCAACACGTTGACAAAAGCAAGACTAATTGCCTTACTAATAACTCTGTTTTTTCACATCATATAGAAGCATTTCAATTTACCGTCTGTGTGGGGCAAACTTCAGTGCTTGCCCGATAAAGTCCTCTACGTCTGCTGCAGTCAGCGTGGGGAAATTCTTCTGGGAGGCCGCTACAGTAGAAGTCAAAATGAAGCAAAGTTACAAGTCAAATTAAAACCTCTTATCAGCCATGCTAAGCATAATATGATGTGAACAATAAAATAAGACCTGGCTGTTATAACCCTGCATATATTCAGGTCCTGGAAGGCCTTCTTTGCCTTTCTTCCCCGCAGGCTATACTCTTTCAGCACGTCATTGTTTGCCACTCGCCGTAGCATTCGTCGGACTGCAGTACCTGTGGTCGGACCTCCAAGGGTTGTCAGGAAAAGTTGCTGTAAAACATATAGAAATACAAATTATACATGTGGAACAAAGTGGAGAGCTTTTACAGTCTCATTTTGTAAGAGAAGTCAGTTCTGTTATATTTGAATTTATGCAATTATAGTGTTAATCTTAGGGCACTTAATTACCATTTTTATCCTCCTCTCCGGTTGACCGAGACTCCGGTCAAACTCCTCCAGCTCGGTGAGTGTCGAGCAAGGTGACACCAACATGTCTTCGCCTGGAGCAGAGGGAGGGGACTGGGAGGTCCTTAACAGCATGAGCAGCTCATCCATCTTCTCCTCAAATGAATCCATCCGCTGTGTCAGGCGGGCAATGGATGCCCTCATGGCTATGGAAAAATGAATGGTGTTAGTTTTAGTTGTTATACATTATAAACTTGCATATGTGAACAACTTAAGTGAGTCTTCTTACCTCTCATTTCCGTCTCCATGGTCTCCCTCTGTGTGATGACCTCCCTTCCCAAAAAAAGTTATGTTACTCTCAAGTTCCTTGTTATGAAATTGTATTTAATTGGAAAATTCAAAGCCACTGTACCTTCAACTGGGTCCCAAGAAGTGGCAGGCCGAGCTGGCATCACAATCGACCCATCCAGCTCTGGGCGACTGGCAGGTTTCCTGTACGGTGTTGACTCATCTAAAAAAGTAAATATGAATATAGGTCAGTTCATTTATGGTAGGTTTCTTGCACATGCCATTGCAAAAGATGAACCTATGCTGTTACATTAGACAATTGCTAAAAAAAACACTACATGCAGGTGGTGGAGGTAGTAACATCTACTGACCTGAAAAAGGGCCGGGACAAACGCATCAGAACAGTCACGTGATATGCACCAGGTTGAATTTCAGTAGTTCCATGGTAGGAAATATGACTGACTTTTAATTAAGTTGTGAATAGCGATTAGAGAACAGCGAAGGGCAGCAATACGCCATAGATGAGTCTAGTCTGCCGGAAACAAAAAGAATAAGAAATATGACTCTGGTTTCTTAAACGCATGGATAAATGTTAACGGACAGGGCTTCCAGACACACGCTCAGTCCTGAAATGCTGAATTCTTGCTTGTGGAATGGATTCATCTGAAATAAAATACCATACAATTTGTACTGATTGCAAAAATAATATTTGAAGTGCAAATAATAATACATAGTCTGTACTTAAGGTCTTACCATGATTATCTAAATAAACGAAGGATGTATTTAGACAACCAAAGGAGGTGTAATCATCATGTCGTGCTAGGTTAGCCTGCAGTTTCGTGAACAGAGCTTCTCTTAATACATCCATGGCTTTATGTCTCATTCACGTTAACGTTAGCTAGCTACCTAGCTCCATTGTTGCTGTTTAATGCTGGCAACCATGTTGGAGCTTTCTTTAAGTTGTTTACCAAATTCTCTCACCTTGTTGTCCAGGTTCCTTATGGTGGTTAAAACATTACCGAGGGAAAGCTCAGTCTCTGTGGCCATCTTTGATGTATCCATGGGGCTAGCAGCGCTCACGGCATAGCTAGCTGTGGAAAGCTAACTTGTTTCCCACGTTAGCATACTGGCTAGCAGTCTTGAGCGGAGAGAAGTCTTTACTGTTGACCGCCAACAACGTCTTTCTTGGTATCTTCGTCCTACCTTGCGTTATAACACCGTCGGTGAAGTGTAGTCAGCATATTTTTTAGTCAATGGCAGTACTTCAGTTCGAATTTGGGACCAAACGAACGGATCTTTTGTCTGCCTTGTTCGCCAGGTATGTACAGTGAGGAAAATAAGTATTTGAACACCCTGCTATTTTGCAAGTTCTCCCACTTGGAAATCATGGAGGGGTCTGAAATTGTCATCGTAGGTGCATGTCCACTGTGAGAGACATAATCTAAAAACAAAAATCCAGAAATCACAATGTATGATTTTTTAACTATTTATTTGTATGATACAGCTGCAAATAAGTATTTGAACACCTGTCTATCAGCTAGAATCTATCAGCTAGAATTCTGACCCTCAAAGACCTGTTAGTCTGCCTTTAGTCTGCCTTTAAAATGTCCACCTCCACTCCATTTATTATCCTAAATTAGTTGCACCTGTTTGAGGTCGTAAGCTGCATAAAAACACATGTCCACCCCATACAATCAGTAAGAATCCAACTACTAACATGGCCAAGACCAAAGAGCTGTCCAAAGACACTAGAGACAAAATTGTACACCTCCACAAGGCTGGAAAGGGCTACGGGGAAATTGCCAAGCAGCTTGGTGAAAAAAGGTCCACTGTTGGAGCAATCATTAGAAAATGGAAGAAGCTAAACATGACTGTCAATCTCCCTCAGACTGGGGCTCCATGCAAGATCTCACCTCGTGGGGTCTCAATGATCCTAAGAAAGGTGAGAAATCAGCCCAGGACTACACGGGAGGAGCTGGTCAATGACCTGAAAAGAGCTGGGACCACCGTTTCCAAGGTTACTGTTGGTAATACACTATGACGTCATGGTTTGAAATCATGCATGGCACGGAAGGTTCCCCTGCTTAAACCAGCACATGTCAAGGCCCGTCTTAAGTTTGCCAATGACCATTTGGATGATTCAGAGGAGTCATGGGAGAAAGTCATGTGGTCAGATGAGACCAAAATAGAACTTTTTGGTCATAATTCCACTAACCGTGTTTGGAGGAAGAAGAATGATGAGTACCATCCCAAGAACACTATCCCTACTGTGAAGCATGGGGGTGGTAGCATCATGCTTTGGGGGTGTTTTTCTGCACATGGGACAGGGCGACTGCACTGTATTAAGGAGAGGATGACCGGGGCCATGTATTGCGAGATTTTGGGGAACAACCTCCTTCCCTCAGTTAGAGCATTGAAGATGGGTCGAGGCTGGGTCTTCCAACATGACAATGACCCGAAGCACACAGCCAGGATAACCAAGGAGTGGCTCTGTAAGAAGCATATCAAGGTTCTGGCGTGGCCTAGCCAGTCTCCAGACCTAAACCCAATAGAGAATCTTAGGAGGGAGCTCAAACTCCGTGTTTCTCAGCGACAACCCAGAAACCTGACTGATCTAGAGAAGATCTGTGAGGAGGAGTGGGCCAAACTCCCTCCTGCAGTGTGTGCAAACCTGGTGAAAAACTACAGGAAACGTTTGACCTCTGTAATTGCAAACAAAGGCTACTGTACCAAATATTAACATTGATTTTCTCAGGTGTTCAAATACTTATTTGCAGCTGTATCATACAAATAAATAGTTAAAAAATCATACATTGTGATTTCTGGATTTTTGTTTTTAGATTATGTCTCTCACAGTGGACATGCACCTACGATGACAATTGCAGACCCCTCCATGATTTCCAAGTGGGAGAACTTGCAAAATAGCAGGGTGTTCAAATACTTATTTTCCTCACTGTATATGTGTTGTATACAGAAGTCAGGACAGGACTTGAATCGGTTACCTGAAAACAGAGGCACTGTCTTCCCCCTAGTGGCGTGGGGGTGTAACGGTTGGATTTGTACACTGAACTTAGCCACAGAAGTGAAATGTGAAAATGAAAGAAGTGAATTTTCTTATTTGTAAAAATCGTTCTATTGATAGATTCTTGTTTTAAGTATTTTCACCTCATAAATTATTGTTTTTAACAAAACTGTTATCAGCCTAAAAATAAATATATTCTCTTGCTATGCTGTTTATCTTACTTATATTTTATAAAACCAATCATTTTTGAGTGAATCTAAATCAAGTGACTGCAAATCTTTTATATGCTACTTCAAAAACTTAAATGGAGCTGGTATAAATAAACATTTTCAAACCGCACTCAGAACAACCAAAAACAACCAAACGGGAACGCTGTGTGGAGGTACAGTGCAACCACAGGAGAACGTTTCCGTTGGTTCCCTTAACGTTTAGGGAACGTTATAACCATGAGGGAACGTTCCCTAAACGTTAGTTTTTGGTTTGTTCGAACTAACCTTTAGAGAACCAGAAACTAACGTTCCCCAACGTTCCTTAAACGTTCTGTGTTAGTGGGGTAACTGCACCAAGACCCCAAAACAATGACGACGTAAAGTCAACGCTTCACCTGTGTGCATTCAAATGTATTTTTTGGATAGTGTTCCTGAAATATGTTGATCACAGTATTTCTTATTTCAACCCATAATCGTTTCTGCAAATCTTCCCCTTATTTTGCGTGGCTGTTTATATAGGTAACATATACTTTGTTGAAAAATTACAGTACATTTTTACATTCTGTTGATAGGCTATTACACATTGCACACAGGACGGAAATACACATACATGCACAAACCTTAAGGACCTTAAACATGCAGTAATGGAGAGATGTCGGAGAAAAATAAAATAAAAGCCCACTATACTAATCACCACTGCTTACAAAGCTTAATTTTGAGGAAAATCGAAGGAGACCCAGCTGGGTAAATCAACATTTATAAAACACCGGAGCTTTTCCTATCTCGATTTAGGCGACTGCATATTATTATTTATTTTTAAGTGGGGAAACCTGACGCCGTTGCCTCACTTTATGCATTTACGCATATTAACAAATGTCTTCATAGAGAAAACACTCTCGCCCCTAATGAAGTCATGAGAATGTCATTTAAGCTGGTAGATCATTCACAGGAGATGAGAAAAACACAGCAGAAATGCCACTGCGATGTCTTCTTTACACTGAAAAACAATCCTAAAGTGAAGGTTTGGTTCATCACTCACCTTTTGTCCATCGGTCATCAGTCATCCCGAGCGGAGTTTAATTCCCACAAATAAACTTCCTCTGTTAGATTTAACCCCGATAACAGTCAGTTCCGGTCCTTTTAATGGACAGAAAGGTTTTGTGAAAATATCCCTGTGGGTCAACTTCAACTTCTCCTCTGAGCCTCAGAGACGCTCAGCATCAAGTCAGTATGACCGGCTCTCCGATCATTTTGTTATATAGTCATAACTGTCAGTCCATAGACACTGTATAGTGAAACGTCCGGTCGATTCTTTCACAATAAAACCCTCCCAATCTTTTGACTTTCACCTTCACTCTCCGTGGGACTCTATACACCTTCAGATACAGAACAAAAATTGCTCTGGGTCGTTTGCATTTCTTTAAACTAGGACTGTCAATGGATTCAAATATTGAATTACGATTACATTAATGGCCATATAACTTGCGATTAATTAAAAATGAATTAAATTAATTGAATTTGTTATCTGTTCTAAATGTAGGCTACTTTAAACAGGGATATTTTTCAATTTTTTAATGCTCTTATCAACATGGGAGCGGACAAATATGCTTGCTTTATGCAAATGTTTATTATCAATGCAACAATCCATAACTTTAAAGGTACTTTATGCTAAAATACCATATATATGGCATACTGAAGCCCATAATGCAACAACAGATGATTGGCACATTGAACTGAATGGAACATTCCTTGGTAATATTAAAACAATCTAAATGTCCCACTTTACACTTGGAAAGGCTAACTAAGCATCCCATTTTTTTAAGCAGCTCAACACAAAACAATGGACCTTGTGCATTACAGCAACAGACACACTGTACTTGTACATTGGTCAGCTAAATGTAAAAGTGTAATGTAACAATGTAATTGTGTTTAACCTCACATGTGGGAAAATACAGGCTCACAAAAACATACCCTTATACTAAGTGGGATCAAAACAGGGTGATACAAAAAATAAATAAAAACAAACAATTAATATAGTGGTGAGAGAAACTGTGATGGCTTGGTGGAGGCTATGTGCAATGCAAGCCTTATGCTTGGATGTGAATTGCCTGGACGCTGCAATCATGTTGCGTGAACTGTCAGTGGTCAGTGTGCTGACTGTTATGTTTAATGTCCCACTGTCTGGCTACTTGCAGAAAGTGCTTGACGCGTGCACAGGTGAAATACCTCTCCCCCCAGGGGCGCTTGGATAGCTCACTTGGTAGTCTATATCCTCGAAGTTCCACTTCCCAGGATTGCGCCATTGCCGCCGGAAATTCCGCCGGATTTCACTCATTTAAGCCGGATATCCGTTGCGCTTGGCCTTCCTTTGTGTTGGCATTTTAAACTCCAGTGGATTTCTGAGGACTATGATTAACTGCTCCTCAGACCTCTGCAGGGTAAATTCAGACAGCTAGCTAGACTATCTGTCCAATCTGACTTTTCTGTTGCACGACTAAAACAACTTTTGAACGAGCACGTTCCACCGAAACAAGTTCCTTCCTGAGGCTATTTTGCAGCGGCACCGCTGCTTTTCACGGTGCTTAGCACTAACCAAGGCTATTCTTATTGGTTTAAAGAAATGCCAATAAACCAGAGCACGTTTTTTCTCCCATCACGGAATGCTGTGTGGACTAGCAAGACCCTCCTCCACAGCGCCGCGGTGGAGGAGACCAAACAAGCCATAAAAACATATCACATTGGGCACTTTCTGACATTTAATACACAGTCAGTTAGTTGTAGAAATAAATAACTATAAAAATAGTTCTTACTTGCAGCACTAAAAAGAAAATAAAGAATATCATCATTATATTCATTACTTAACTGTTTGTAATTAAAGTACATCAGTATTAGCATAATATAGGCTACTCAAATACTTATTTCTCTATTTTAAAATAATATAGTATAAGTATGGATGCATGTGTGAAATCACTTTAATGTTGCAGCTGGTAAAGGTGGGTCTAATTGTAACTCCTTTATATATTGCTGGGTGGCTTACAGTTTTTCTTGATTGCTTTGACCTGCTTAAAGAAACTGGGATCCACTTGGTTTTCATCATCACTGTCTCAGCGGAGGAGAAGACACCTCTTGCAAATGTGTTAACGCTTTCTCATTGGATTGACACATTTTCCCCACCCTTTTGCAGAACAGTTAACACGGACGTCATTCAAGCAATCCAAACTCCACTGTTTTAGCTATGGTAACCAAACAGAAGCTATCTGTTCCTAACTATTAGAAACTACCTACATCAGTATGAAATCACTGAAGCTCCTGTTTGACACTCCTTCACACAAATCTTCAATTAGCAATCAGTCTGCAGGCCTTAAAGGTGCAGTGTCTGTGTTGTTCTTTGCCAACATGGATGGAAGAGGTCAAAGGCAGATGAGAGTGTGAGTGTGAGTGTGAGTGTGAGTGTGAGAGTGAGAGTGAGAGTGAGTGTGAGTGTGAGAGGAAGAGGTAGAGGGGTCAGAGGAAGAGGAGTCCAAGTGCGAGGTGGAGGTATAGTTGGAAGGGCTCAGGTTTCTGATGAAATTCGGGCAACTGTTATTGATCACGTTATCAATCATGGCCTTTCAAAGAGTCCAACCTGTTCTGAACAGAAACACTGTCACACCCATTGTCAGAATTTTTCGACAGGAAAACAGGTAATGTTGCTGTACAGTATATACAAAAATATCTTCAGTGATATACTTTATGTAATTGTTCCCTCATTCCCATTACATGTATTCTTTATAGAATCCAAAGGCTACCATTCTCTGGTGGTAGAGGGAGAATTTTTAGTGCTTTGCAGGAGGTAGCCATTGTGAACATGGTTGTGGCAAACAATGCCATAAGGCTGCGTGAAATCAGGGCAGCAGTGACTGCAGATCAGGGCATGTTTAGGAACCATATGGCCATGAAGCAGCTCTATACAGTTCCATTTCAAAGGAACTCTGACGTTGTGAAGGAGGCCAGATGTCAATATGTGGAGGTAAGGAAACGTTACTGCAGTATACTGTAATGCCTTCATCTCATATCATGCAGTTAGAGTCAACTGGAGTCACTTTTCATTGTAATTTTGCCTTTTTACTTAGAGAATAATGGAGCTTGAAGCTGAGGGGGCACATCATGTCTTCATTTATGTTGATGAAGCCGGCTTCAATCTCTGTAAAGTGAGGCGACGTGGAAGGAACCTCATTGGGTACAGGGCCACTATCACAGTTCCAGGACAGAGGGGTGCCAACATAACCATGTGTGCTGCCATCTCCAATGATGGTGTCCTATAACATATCCCCACTATTGGCCCATACAACACCGAGCACCTCATAACATTCCTGGATGCACTTCATGACGGGCTGATCCCACCTGAGGAGAGAGGGCTGTTGAGGCCTGGTATGCCACTCTTTGTCATTATTTGGGACAATGTGGCATTCCACCACTCTCGCCTTGTCAATGAGTGGTTTGCTGTACAGCCTCGGATGATGATGCAGTTCCTTCAAGCATATAGCCCAATTTTTAATCCCATAGAGGTGTTCTTCAGTGCTTGGAGGTGGAAGGTTTATGATCAGCATCTCTATGAGCAGATGCCCTTGCTGAATGCAATGAATGCTGCTGCCCAAGAAATAGGTGCAGAGAAATGTCAAGGTTGGATAAGGCATGCAAGAAGATTTTTCCCTCGGTGCATTGCAAGAGAGGATATCGAATGTGATGTGGATGAGGCCATGTGGCCCCATCGTCAAGACAGAAGAGACTGAGGGCAGTCCTCCTTGCTAGCAGCAAATTTAACAATGGTGTTGGAAGGATGGATGGGGGAGCAGTCATGGGTGAAGAGGGAGTAGAGGAGGGGGCTAAGGACACACCCCTGTGGTGTGCCAGTGTTCGGGATGAGAATGGATGATGTAAGATCTCCCATTCTGACGTTCTGGGGTCTGTTGCTCAGAAAGTCAAGTATCCATGTGCACAGTGAACTGCCTAAACCCAGGTTACTCAGCTTCTGAACCAGTTTGTGGAGGATAACTGTATTAAATGCTGAGCTGAAATCCACAAACAGCACTCTGGCAAAGGTGTTCGCCTGATCCAGGTGTGTCAGGGCTGTGTGTAGAGCAGTGAGGACTGCATCCTTTGTCAACCTGTTTGCTCGAGATGCATACAGGTGTTGGTCCAGGTCCGCAGGCATGGCAGGTTTAATGTAAGAGAGGATGAGTCTCTCAAAACATTTGATGATGATGGGAGTTAGAGCAACTGGGCGATAGTCATTAAGGCAGTTCACTGTACTTTTCTTGGGTACTGGGATGATTGTGGCTGACCTAAGACAGATGGGGACTGCAGACTGTTGTAGCGAGAGTTTAAAGATTGTGGTAAATACCTCTGTTATTTGTTCTGCACAGGCCTTGAGAATCCTTCCCGTGACGCCATCTGGGCCAGCTGCTTTCCTCGCATTGACTCTGCGTAGGATGGTTCTGACCTGGTGTTGATGCAGCTCTATGGGGTCGTTATTCTCAAGCAGCATTTGGAACGGCCACAGCTCAGAAATGCCACCAACCTCTCACCCTAAACCCAAAATTAGATGATTGACGTGATAGGAAAGCGAATAATTCAGGCCCAGATTGTGGATGAGGTCAAAAATGCATACTATGCATAATATGTACATATTTTTGATAAGCAATTTGACAACACTGTAGTAAATATTTTCGGTCTATCAAAAAGCTAATCTAAGCCCAAATTAGCGCATAAAATGGCCCCAAAATGAAGTATTTGAACCTCATAATTAAATACAAAATCAGGTGGGAAAACTGCCAAAGGTCCAATTTTGTATGTATACATTGCTAGTATTGCTATTATAAAAAAATGATTGATGATTTATTGAAGAGGGGTTATATTGTTCTGTTTTGGATAGAGGCTGATGAGTTTCCTATATGTGATCATTAAGTAAGTTCTTCCATTATACAATGTTGGTAGTTTAATTTCCAGTTCATTAGGATAGTTTTCTTGGCGATACTTATGGCTATGAGGGAAAAATGTATTGTTTATTTGCTAAGGTTGGTTGTTGATGTGTCACCTAGTTAACATAATGATGAAGATAGATGAATGTGGCAGCCCAGGAGAACAGCAAGTGATTCTGTGACTTCTTTCCAGAATTGTTGAATGGTTGTGCAGTGCCTGATGGCGTGAATGTAAGAAACAGATTTATGATGATAATCCCATTTCCTGTCCAGTGAAGTGGAGTACTTTGTACTGTAGTTGTATATTTGCATTTTTTTGCCATGAGGTAGATATTTTGGCAGATTTGGTTCCAGAAGTCGACATCAGGGGCAATAGACAAGTCCCATTCCCACTTTATTTATGGAGTGGTTATGGTATCTTTTGTAAATCTTAAGTGGAGCTTGGCACACACACTCTTATGGGTTTGGTGTGTTTTATCTTATTTTGGTAGTCTGTTTCTGTTCTGTATTTTGCTTAGTTTCCTGTTTTATTTTGATAGTTGGTTTTCTGTCTTGTCTAGTCTGGTTTTACTTTATGTTCTGTGTTTTCCTGCCCTTGTGATTGCCCTAATGTGTTTCACCTGTTTCCCAGCCTTGTGTCACCTGTCTTGTGTTTCCTCGTTACCCTGTGTATTTAGTCTTTGTCTTCCTCTTGTCCTGTGTCAGATCATTTTGTGTCCTGTTGTGGTGTTCCCTGTAAGTCTGTGCATTTTCGTCTCCTGTTTGTATTCCTTTGTGATAGCTCCTGTCCGTGTTTTTGCTACAGTCTCTTAGTTTGTGTTAGTCTTCCCTGCGGTCTCTGTGCCCACTTTTGTTATTTAGCTCTGTTTTCCCTTTTTGCATTTTGTACTTCCTTCCTTACTCCTTCTGTTGTTTCTTGCTTTTTCACTATTTTTGTATTCCTGTTGGTTTTGTAATCTGGATTTTTGTGTTGGAATTAAATCTTTACTTCAAAACTATCTATATATAACTATTTTCTGCCTCTGCATTTTGGGTCCGCATTTTCTCCAGCCTCACATAACGCCCACAACTCTTATTTCCACTCCCGCAGTTTGCCATAACGATATTTCCACAAGCACAGTTCGCCATAACGATACTTGCCTCCTCCACTACTCATTAGACCTGTCTGTGAGAAATACTGCAAAGAAAGTGCAGTTTACCCGACTTTGTCGCATTGGTGAGGTTCTCAAACGGTGGCAGAATAGCGGTCATTACACAAGACCGAAACGCACGGCTGTGGCTATTTAAAGCGCACATACCACTATTTCATCATGTTTCTGCAAGCCATCATCGTGATAAAATCTCAATCATTATCATTATTAAACTCTGACTCATTTATGGTGAATTTATAGTGATTCAATATATCTTGAAACCACCTTTCTGCTCAACAATTAAAAGCATTAACAGGGAGATGATGCTCAAATGTAAATAAAAATGATGAAATCCATTGCTCATAAATTTAAAATTTTGTTTATAAATTCACCTTTGACATTTCACAGGGCGCTGTGTAGCCTACAAAATTAATGACACAATCAATGAAATTGACACCAAAGGCCCCTAAAATAGTGAAATTCCAGGCCTGGCCGTAAGTCACACCATGTAATCTCCATTAGATCCTTTTTATAAGGCTCATGTGATTATGTGTGGATAAAGGTGTTTTATGCGGAGTTGCTAAAAAAAATAAACATCAAGTCAAGGCTGAAGATGTCGATGGTGGTGACTGACTCAACCTGACAAAGACAGCTTTCCTACCAAGAAGCTGTAGATGTGGAGCTTACTCAGTTATTACACTGAATGCTCAAACAAGTGGGCCATTGCCATTTGTTCTAAAACTGCTACAAGGAAGGCAAAAGGACTCTTATCCTGTGATCAAAGCTTTGGTCATGGTCTCTTGCAGGCCGAAATACACAAAAGCCCATCTTGTTTATTAATGTAACATAAAGAAAAGCCCATCTTGTTTACAAATGTAACATTCTAGGTATGTTGGTTTATTAAAAATCCCAAAACGGGAGCCCTGGGCCGTATTACAGAAACTTATTAACTTGCAGATCCTATAGACGACGTGACCGATGTTTCAGTATGATTTTATGAGAAAAACAATAGTTACACAGTTGTTTAGCTTGGTGAGATAAGAAAAGTAGCATCAGTTGCTAGGTGACAGGCATAAAAGTTGATAACGTTAGATTAAGTATTTAGGATTTCCTAAACTGAGATAAGATTGGATGAAGTAACATAACACAGGAATACTAAAGTTAGTTAGGACTTTCTTCTGTAATACCAAATTTAACTATTTTAAACGCTAGCTGTCTGCATTATATATTGCACCTTTAAAAAAAAAAGTATTTTAAAGCCTTTAAAGTGGCCATATTATGCTCATTTTCAGGTTCATAATTGTAATTTGAGATTGTATCAGAATAGGTTTACATGGTTTAATTTTCAAAAAAACACCATAGTTTTGTTGTACTGGCCATTGCTGCAGATCCTCTTTTCACCCAGTGTCAAGTCTCTGTTTTAGCTACAGAGTAAGACCTCTTAACTTATGTAAGATCTTTGTTGGCAGTCGCACATGCGCAGTAGCTAGGTAAGCTCACAATTGCTAGCTAGCTGTTTCTCCAACTTAGCCGGGAGACTTCTTCTAAATAAGGGCGCACTTCCAAATTTGTGTGGAATACCTGCAGAACAGGGACATGTAAGTAGTTCTATACAATTTTATTTTGTAGATTACGGTGAATTTGTGTGTGTTGTAGCCAGGGACGTCGTTAGGCCTATTTTAGGGGGGCTGAAGCTACCCCAAAATGTTCCTGAGCCCCCCCAAAAAATAAGAAATTATAATTAGATTATCATTATTTATTTTTTTTACAGTGCACTCTGTATCACTCACTATGTGGTATCAATCTTCCTTCACCATTCATCTGTTGGTGTCGTCGTGCACTGCAGTCTGTTTTATTTTTATTTCATGTCAACTGGTGGAAAAGGCAGTGTTTTAGAGAGAGGCTTACGAGCAGCTGCTTGCACGGTAACGGTATGTGGATGAGCGAGGTAGAGAGTTACTGAAGAGAGAGAGCACCACGCAGCATTAAAACAAAGCAGGAACTCAGAGAAATAAAAGGTTTTCGCCGATTTCTCACTCAAAATGCACCTGTAGCAAGTATCTCACTATCATTAACGTTATCCAAATTCATAATTAGAAACAACAAATAATATATCCAGCTACAAAAAAGCCGGAAAGTCGAAAGTTAGACAGAAGTACAAAGAGTCCATGGCTATGAAGATGATCCACCGTCTTGTCTCTTCTCATTGGTTTAAACTGGCAGCTTTCAGAACGCTGCAGACCGGTGTGTTGCAAGGAGCTGCAGGATTTATCTTGTCTCGTTGCAAATTATTGGTCTGGACTTGCTACCGCACACACAGTGAGTGATACAGAGTGAAATTGTAAGTTGTTGCTAATGACTTTTACTTGCTTCACTTTAGCTATATTTACTTGAGGTAAAGATAAATAAATGTTTTATTTGGCTATAGAAAACAATAGTCTAGCTAGTGTAAATGAGTAAAAGAAATAGCTCGCCTACTAAGGTATCCAAAGCTCTCTATTCTTTACCATTAACATAGCCTGCTTTCTCTATAGTATTAAAAACAATATCAGTCCCTAAATATCATAGTCTCACTGTTAATGCTATTGTACCAGTATATCCTTCAATTCATTGAACAAATGGATACTGGAAGATATTTTAGGAGAGAGAGAGAGGCATAGCCTAAACTAAATTATTTCATGATATTTATATGCTTGATTCTGACCAACTTAACTTTCTGCATTCCTTTGCTGTAATAAATTAAACAAGTATGTAGATGTTGCCTAAATGTAGACTAGGCTATATATGAGCATACATACTAGAACTTTTATTCATCTTGCCTTCAGGTTATTAAATTCAGACATACTTTAAATCCTTGTCAACCATATTGCAACGAGCTAGTTCAGCGTATCATGCCTGACTGGAGTAGTTTTTTTTCCTTTAGGAGTGGGAAGGGCAGACAGCATGTTGCCTGTTTCGTCATTTGGGCTGCCTTGTTGAGTGCAGCGGCACTGAGAACATTGTATTTCACACAATTTAAGCTCTTTTTTTAAAAAATGAAATAGGATTAGTCCAACCAATCGTTCGGTTTGTAATGCGCACCTAACCGAAAGCCTCGTACCGAACGGTTCAATATGAATACGTGTATCGTTACACCCCTAGTAATTAAATAGGTCTTATTTTGACCTGCAACTTATCTTATAGAGAGAGGAATTAGGTATGGTATTACTTTACCACACATTTACACGGGCAGATAGATAGCGGTTAAGTCTTAGCTTACAGAAAAACTCAGCAGGAGCACAGTCTGGCCTAAGTAAATCCCCCCCATGCAGCTTTGATGTATCTAAAAGCTAACATTAGAGTTTGTAAGTAAGATTTTGCAAGGGAAAGTTTTGCATAGCCTCTGGGCTAAGACCCTCCTGTCTTTCAATCCTAGTGACGTCCCTGGTTGTAGCAGTGTTTTGCCATTGAGAACGGTTAGCCCCCTAGCACCCTCGTTTCGGCTAATGACGTAGAAAGCCGTGCAGATTTTGAACAGCTCACCCGGAGACTGAAGGCAGGAAACATTCAGAAACCGTATCTCACTCAAAACAGCATGGATGTTTGTTTTTTTTCAAAGTTTGTATGCGTGTGGAAGCACCAGAGACACAAAATAACACCCTAAAATCCAGAAAAAGTGATTTGTTTTCCCTTAATATGGGCACTTTAATAGTTGCGTGTCTCTGTTATACGAGCCTAGGTTAGCTTAGCTTTGTAAAACTTATATATAGCAGCATATTCTTTTCACTTTTTTAGAACTAGATAAAACCATTTTCGGACATTTGTGAAAAACTGTCTAAATCTCTTATTTTTGTTATTACAATTTAGACAAGTCAAAACAATGTCCTAAAAGAATATAACCGCAGAAACACAGGCACTCATCCCATTTCATAGTTTAATCCAAAATGTGCATGCACCCCGTCTCCTTTGCCTGTGTATAGTGTGTGGTGTTAAAGGATGGACACACCAGAGGCAGTGACTCTGCAGTACATGCATTTGTAAACAGCTTAATGTTTGATGGTAATGTGTTGTGTTTTGAAAAGGATGATTAATTCCGAGCATACCTCAGTGTCACATTAACCTATCTGTGCACTTATAGTCCCATTTCCTTTAGGGTGCTGGCAGTATGCTTATTTTCCCTGAATTCACAAGAGACCTGATTTATCATGCATGGACCCATCCCAGTGGATTAAGTCACTTTAGCCTCCTCCAACACCTCCTTCAACACCTTTTAATGCAACCTTTCAGTCTCGAGTCAGCTCAGAGCCAACGCTTTTTTTTAACAGCTCCATGAGCTGTGAGAGAACACTGTTTGATTTTGAATCCAATGTGGCCACATAGACTCTCTTATCATTGGGAGCAATTCAAAAGAAGATGCTGGTGCTTAGAAAAAAATGCTGAGTCAGCCTAAAGCACATTGCTGAGGACTATGTTGTGCTACACCGGATGCCAGCGCCAAAAACAGCATCTGAATCCAGTGAAGAGACAAACGTCTTCCAACTGTCCCAATGTTCCTCATTATCGGCCTCTGAACAGAAAAACAGCCCAGCTCAGCCCTCATGGTCTGCACCATCCTCACTCCAATATTTTCAAACCCCTTCTTTAGCACAGCAGATCCCCCCCAGCCCTTTATGACACCCTACTAAGCCACCCCTTCCTCCCAAGTAGCAACCCCTTGGTTTAAAAAAAAAGCAAAGAAAACGCACGTCCAAGTCAAAGTGACTCCTATGAAGATTTAAGGCCTTTTTCACACCTAAAAGTCCAGGACCATGGTTCATGTTTTTGTTACATTGTATACATTTACACATAGTACAATAGTTTTGGATTCACACTGCAGTTATGCAAGCCCACTAAAGAACTATTTATGGTATAACTACATCCTGTCGTCATCACATACGTGAGCAACGTCTCCCGATACTTGTTATTCATTGGTTTGTAGACGGGCTTCCCCGTCCTCTGTTATCCTCTCTCTGGCACTATTAATCAATTTGATCCGGACCGAGACTACGTCTTTTGGTCAAACCAAATTTCGACTGTTTGGTCCAGACCGTGGTCCGGGGGAGGATTCACACCTATAATTTTGGTTCGGATCCCACTGAAAAGTCCAAAAGTCCAGACCAAAAAAGGTAGGTGTGAAAGCATCTTAATGTCGGTGATGAATAAAGAACCCGACCCAGAAGAATTATTCCTATTGAGCCTTGCCCCAATTTTAAAAAGTTTATGCACAGAAAAAAAAGTGAAATCAAAATTCAACTGTTGACTATACAGAGCCCAGTTCACATCAGCCCATGATATGTAAGATAAGCATTATAAATAAGATATATAGATAGATAGATTTGTGTTCACCCAGTTAGATATACATTTGAAAACATGTCTGTAGTTTTTAGTTTTAAACAGGCAAAAGTTCTAGTTCCAAATTCTCTAGTCTATTGTTGTGTATGTAATTGACATGTTTTTAAAGGCAATTGTGTAATTGTATTATCATCTTAAAGTGAAATACATTTCTGATAATTCAGCTGGATGGTTTGTTGCATATGTGTATTTAATATTTTCTTGATGACACTGCAGCTACTGAAGGTTTCTGCTTGTCCTGTAGGATTGTATACACCACAGGGAGCAACTTCCATCCCATTATTTTTGTTTAATATATTTTCTAAAAAGTTCAAATGTGGATGTTCCTTGAATATGTTGTGTATATATGTAATATATAAAGTATGTTTTATCCATTCAGATATTTGTGTACAGATTTTGATGCACTGTCAATATATCTTTCTTCTTTCTTTTTTCAAAGTCCCCAAAGACGCTTTACATACAAATAAAAGACGTAATCAGGACAAAAACATAACGAGATTTCCTAGACATTTAGAACATGTTTCCACTGTTTATATAGTATGGCATATTCCATCATAACCAATACATCAGCTTTCGCAGTCTTTTCTGTGTCGCGTAGCTGCTGAACTTTAGACACGATTGTTCTTCTGAATGGCATGTTATTCGTTGTGTCGGAGGATGCAATCTGTAACATTTCTGCTCACTCCCTTTCCTTGACCATCAAAATTGGCCTGCAGTTCATTGCAAGCCATTTTGCAATTGCGTTGGTTAATCTGTCACTGGCAGATTTAGGGCATTTCACACATGCCTCATTTAGTTCGGGTGAATCGCACTATTCAATTTTATTTTATTTATAGTATCAAATCATAACAAGAGTTCTCTCAAGACACTTTACAGATAGAGTAGAGTAGACCACACTATGATTTACAAAGACCCAACAATTTCAGTAATTCCCCCAAGAGCAAGCAATTAGTGTGACAGTGGCGAGGAAAAACCCTTTTAGGGAGAAACTCGAGTGGTGAGGAAAACTTTCTTTAAAGGGAGAAATCTCAGACAGAGACAGGCTCTTGGTAGGCGATGTCACACGGTGCCATTTGGGGGTGTGATGAACAGTGGCAATTATAGCCATATAAAGATAATGGAACTATGACTAGAAATAGTAATTGTAATAGTACATGGTGTAGCAGGGCACAGCAGGGCATAGCATGGCACTGCATGGCATAGCAGGACTTAGCAGGGCATAGCAGGGTGCGGAGCAGGACAACGGCGACAGCTGCAACCATGATGTAGGTACCACCCTAATTTAAGGAAAACTGCGGGTCGAAAAACATAAGGACTCAGGGGAATAAGCTCCCCAGAGCTAAGTTAGTAACAAGCATTTCTGGGACATGGATGCATGCAGATGAAAGAGTGAGGAGAGAGGAGCTCAGTGTGTCAAAGGAAATCCCCCGGCAGTCTAAAACTATAACAGCATAACTAAGAGCTGGTCCAAGGCAAACCTGAGCAAGCCCTATAAGGGTTGGTAGATGAATCTGACAACTATGAAGAGAAGCAGAGAAGGGGTGCCGTGTCTGTAGCTTTACACTTTAAATGATACATTAAATACTACAGTTATTTTGCCCCGCCAGTGCGGTGCGTTTGAGCAGAATAAAACACAGTAATCGCACTAGGGTGCGCACCAAAAGCAGACCAAACAAGCATACCAAGACCTGCACCACCTGCAAGTCTCCTGTAGTCAGGTGTGCTTTGTAATTTACAATGCTGTATTTACTTTCTTGCTCCCACTCCAGACACATCCGAGGAGTGAACGTTCTAATGATATGTAATGACGCATTTTGGCACACTTGGATTTTTCCAGGTGTGAAAAGAAACCAAACCTAGGGGAAATTGTTCAAAAACAAAAACGTCAAAAGCATAAAAAAAGCGCCAAAAATGTTCATTTTCAATTTTGTCTTCAGATTGAAAACAAGTTCATGGTCGACGGAAAGACAACACAAGGGTTAACTGAAATGAACACATTATTTTAACAGCCCCAACATTGTATTTGAAATATAAACTAGAAAATGCATTTCCTGCAGAAAATGCGTGGGAATGCTGAATAGCTGAATTGCTAACATCAGTAAGAAGAAGTTGAAGTAGTGAGAATAGTTGAAAAAGTATGAATGGTTTCAATTAACATGAATTTCATTAAAAAGTTTAATAACACCACTAATATATAAAATAATTTATTTTCTAACTGAAATTATGATTAAGTCTGGAAGACTTACAAATGCTATGAGAAACAGATGAAAATGCGGAAATATGAAATAAATTGTTTGTTTGAAAAATCTCAAATGGATTGCACTGTACTGCTGAAAAACTTGGAAGTTGAAATGTAAAATTGTCAGTTGGAAGATGAACTGCATTAAGCTAAGAGCTGAAATACATTTCTAGAAAAGCTGGAAGCTAAACTGTAATACTGTCAAAAGTGGAAGTTCAAATACATTGACTAAAAAGGCTAAAAGTATAAATACTTTGTATTATTATCAGACATATCCATTGCATAGAACAAAACAGCATGACCCTAAAGAGCTGAGAGGTGAATATATTGCCTGAAAAGAAGCGGGATATATACATGGATGAAATCACAAATGACACTAGAGGGAGGGAGGGCGAGAGAGAGAGAGAGACAGAAGAGGGAGGGAGAGGGAGGGAGGGAGGGAGAGAGAGAGAGCCAGAAGGAGGGAGGGATAGACAGACAAGAGGGAGGGAGACAGAGACAAAGAAAGAAGTAGAGAGACAGAGACAGGGAGAAACAGAAACAGAAAGAAAGAGACAGGGAGAAACAGAAACAGACAGACAGACAGACAGGCAGACAAACACAGACAGAAACAAACAGACAGACAGAGACAGACAAACAAACAAACAAACAGAGACAGACAGACTGAGACAGAAGGAAACAAACAGAGAGACAGAGACAGACAGAAACAGAGACAGACAGACAGACATAGACAGAGAGAAACAAACAGACAGACAGAGAAACAGAGACAGACAAGAGAGACAGAGAGAAACAAACAGAGAGACAGAGACATACAGACAGAGAGAAACAAACAGACAGACAGAGCGACAGACAGACAGATAAACGGAGACAGACAGACCGAGACAGAGAGACAAAGACACACAGACAGACAGAAGTGGAACGCAAAAGATATAGACTAATGTTCATATTACTGCCAGTAGTATTCAATTCAACTGTCTGTGAAAGTGTTGTCATGGTAACGTATGACCAGTGAAAACACCCTTTGTCATCTCTGTGATGAGATCTCTTTCATCTTTAATCAGTTAACGACAGTGTCACCTGCTGAAACTGTCACCTGTGCCACACTGTAGCTATTCAAAGACACTGAGAGCAAGCTCTCAAATAAAGGCTCAGACTGCTAAAACAATAAGGGGTATCAGTCAAATGATGTAATCGTGACCACCACAAGGCCTTTGTGAACGTATGCATATAAGCTTTATGTTGATAAACTTAAAAATGTGGGCATATCAGCGATTTAAAAAAGTGGTTCGCTCTGCGTTTCTCAGAAATGTGGAGAATGTTAAACAGGGCAGCAAATGGAGGAAGATGTGGAACTCTTGTCATTTGGAAGCTCACCGAGCCAAAAGTATAAGTCATATCACATAACTACGTTTTGATATATGAATTGTGTATGACTAGTAAAAATTGTGAGTGTGAGAGCAATTTATAGAGAAGGGACAAAGATTATTTTTTTATGGCTCTGTGCTCTGGCGATGACATCATCCACTCTAGCTCATGCAATACACACTCTGTTTAATAAAGTTTCCTGAAACGAACACTACATTTTAACAGCTTTTTCACAAAAACTGTAAAAGATATCAAAACACTGAGCACACCCTGAATACCTGAATATTTTGTGAACAGTTTAATGTTTGCTGAATCAGCATTCCCACTAAATAGTTAGGAATGCTGAATCAGCATTCCCACTAATTATAAAAATGGCCGAACAGAATAACAATACTTGGAATGCTGCTGAATCAGCATTCCCACTAATAATACAAATAGACAATTAACAGCCCAGAAATGATGTGCACAACTTGTGCACAGCAGGTTGTATTTTTGCAGATTTCCGCTTCCTTCTGCTTTCTTTTTGTTGGAATTTTAAACTCTGGTGGATTTATGAGGACTATGCTGCCCTACAAAGCAAAAAGGCAGTAACTACGCAGAGTGCAGAACTGAGAAAAATTACTTTAAAGTTATCCTGTCATCCAGCTAAGTAGTTGTAGGTAGATTATTGGAAATGTGGCTGTTTTTGTTATTTTATATTAGCTTATTCTTTGTACATACCAATCCTCATATTTTATTTGATATTTTACCCCTATTTTGCAGTTACTGTATTCTTGCTTTGTATTACTTACCAAAAACGTGGCAGTAACTACAGATTCTCCAAAAACTATTTTGCCACAACTTGGGCTCTGGGTGTGTTAGATACACTGTATTTGAAATAATTGGAACCATTTGTTTTCCTGAACATAGATATACGAAAACCAAAACTATTTTGACCATTTTAGGTCAATATATTCCACCCGGAAGCTGTTCTGGTACTGAAACGGCCGCTTAAAGTCTCACATTGCTAAGCTGTATCAAGGCCCAAATGGGGACAATTTATTTTGAATAGGACCACATTATTAGGTGTGAGTATTAGATGTGTGTCTGGGGGTGTTTCTGTATCTGTAATGTAGTATCTGATATACCTACACATCACATTAATGTTAAAGCACTGCAAAAAACTTTTCTTTGGAGCAATATAATAGGCAAGTTAAAGGAGAATTCCGGTCGATTTCAACACGTAGCTCTGTTGTTTGGAAATTTGGAGTGCTGTCAGTAGCAAGAAAAACTAAAACAAGCGGTGCTGCCTACACTGTGTTATCCCCCTGGTAGCGTTAGCACCCAACAGGCTTAAACAGTGCAAGTTTTAAACGCGTTTCTAGCCTCTAAACATGCTCAAAATGTCATTACAAGAGCCTACCCATGTGCAGTGATTCCTTCCGAGGGAACACAGCGAATTTGACTGGAATATTGGATTGTATGAGTTCGACAATCGACTAGTGTGGACTTGACCGAGGTATAGACTAAACAGAGGTATGTGTACTGGCTAACACAACTTTTATGCCTTTCTGTCACATCTACTGCAGTCAGATTCACTGTGTTCCCTCTGAAGGAATCACTGCACATGGGTAGGCACTTGTAATGACATTTCAATAATGTTTAGAGGATTAAAACACGTTTAAAACTTGCCCTGTTTAAGCCTGTTAGGTGCTAACGCTACCAGGGGGATAACACGGTTTAGGCAACACCGATTGGTTTAGTTTTTTTTGCTACTGCGAGCACTCCAAATTTTCAAACAACAGAGCTATGGGTTGAAATTGACCGGAATTCTCCTTTAAACTCCAATTCAACAGAGTAAAACAAAATCATTTTGCCTAAGCGTTTCTAAGGCTTTTCAAACTCTTATGATGATAACTAAGATAAACAAGTTGATGATTTTATATGGTGCAGTATCTGTTTCAGTAGGTTTATAAACACAAAGTACTGAATTAAATGAATACATGGGACAGATATTTCAAATTAGTAAACATACATTTAATAATAGATTGTATATACAACTCGCTGGAAATCGCTATGTTCATGACTGCTGTGTTTTGATTATGACTGAAACCTGGCTTCACCTGTGGATACCCGATGCTAGCATGCAGCTAGCAGGCCGCATTCTGCTATGCTGGGACAGGACTGAGGACTCCGGTAAGAGCAGAGGAGGGGGGCTCTGTGTGTACGTGCATGAGTACTGGTGTAATAACAGGACAATTAATTGATGAACACCACATTTCATATGGTTATTACTCCTCATCCTCCACAACATTGCTCACAGGCAGGGAATACCAGAACACCCTCCTGTTTGGTGGCATGAGAGGACAAAGATTACAGATGATGTCTCTCTTCTTGACCTCCTCAACCCCTCTACTCTGTGGTCGCAAAAGAGTGGGCACCTTCAGCGAGAATTTCTTCATAAATTCATTCTCCGTATGGGATAGTTTGTAAAAGAGGCTCTTGGAGCCACGCCGCACCTGTATCTCCGCCATCTCCCCAAGCTTTGGCGCTTTCTTGACCTTGACGGTGGAGTGGCCATTCCTCCATCTAGCACATTGGCATTCTCCAATTTGACAACATCCACCTTCCTGGAGTTGGAGCTTGCCACAACACTCACAAACTTCGAAGTCGTAGACCACACCACCTGGACGGCTCCTCATTTACTGCTCGACACCATGGTGGAAACTGTCTGCGCTCATGAACGTGTGTCCCCTCTCAAAAAACTTTAGTGTGATGTCTGCCTGTGAAATGGTGTCACTGTTCACAAGAGTGACGAGTGAGGATAGAAGGCACCAGTTCTTATTCTGTGCACTGCAGTTGTCCACCCAGAATATGGTGTGGCGTACATCCCGCTCCTTCTCCAATGCAGTTGTGTATGCTGATGTAATTTCCGCTGCACTTCGCCCAGCCATTCCCTCGTGCCACAACACAGAGATGGTGTTTTTTTTGTTTGTTTTTTCCCCACTGAGGAAAATGTTTCGTGGTATGCCACGATGCGATGAGTAAATACTGCGGACTTGACTCCTGGCATGCGTGGCAGCATTATCACCTTCTGGAGGTCCACGCTCCGAACTGATGTCATGTCCGGCCAGACCCTCTCTGCATCTGCCTGCTAGTTTTGGCGGCTCTCTAGGGCAGACTGCTTATGTTTGTTCCACCTTAGGCACTCTGGGCAATCTGAGCTTTCAGTCTCCCCGTGTGGAAGTTCGCATGTTCAGCATGTTCCAAACAGTCCTCACATTGCTCCTCCCCAAGTTTGGCAAAGCTGATTTTTTTGTCTTCCTGTATGCTTCATAGGAGCAGGTGTTTCCTTTATCCAGGTAGTCTGAATGCATCATCTTTATTGTGATGTCACTTGGCAGGTACCGTCGATTTGGGGCATGCTCCCGTCTGTAATGGCTCACACATGACTCAATGTGGTCATCAAGGGTCTTCACGTCCATCTTGTGGACTGCAGCCTGCCTTCCTCTCTGGTCCTTGGATGGAACCAGTGGCCTGTTGTTTCGACTTCCCCATCATGGAAATGACTAGACTGTCATTTTTAGGGTGGTAGCCCAATGATGACAGGAAAAACATTTTGCAGACCAGTATTGGCTCTCCTTTCTGGTTTTGCAGCCGGTAGATGAAGGAGTGGCCACGGCGACTTTCTGGGCCGGTTGTTGTTGTTCTTTTGGTTGGCATTGAGGTAACTGAGTAAAACATCCATGATCGTCTTCCTGTGTAGGTCATCTCCCAGTATTGACTTCATATCTCCCTCCGTCTTTCCTATGAAATATGGTCTGTACACCTTGTTCCCCTGGGTCTCCAAGTTCCACTTCAGTCTGTGTCATCGTAGGGGTTGGGACATAATCTAGGTCTGTAATGTCATCGTATAAACTGTCCACTCTGGTGGTATCCAGTAAAGTGTCCAGGATGGTCCACTCCATTTCTTCAGCGGGGGGCAGGACTTGCTGCCCCTTTGATGGAATACCTACATGTGTATCTTAAATGAAAAAGAGAGAAAATTAGTGGCATGAATGTAAATCCACATCTGTCTGTCTGTGTACTGCAACAAATTATTATTATTATTATTATTATTATTATTATTATTATTATTATATGGACCTACAGGACAACATCTTCACTCTGATCAATATATGTATATTGATATCTGTATATCATAATATTTCATTGTACAGGGAATAACTTCAATTAGGTCCATGACAAAATAATGCATGAATTAGGCTAACAAAATTAATTAATAATGTTGCACCCTTAATGAAAATGAAGCAAGAAAACCCAACACACAAAAACGCAACCTGGCTTCATAAGTTGCATTAGGCCTACAATAATAGGATAAAACATAGAAGCTTGCAGTCATGCAGAGGGACAACATTTTCATAGGTTAATATAATTAAGGGGAATCCAAATTAAATATATATTTTTATATTCAGAAGAATAATGCAATAAATAAATGCTTAGGAACATGAACCAATGTGTTTGAGCCTGAGAGATAAGGGGGGCGTAAATACCTGCCGGCTCGCTCTGCAGAAGTTTGTTTTTGTTGAAAGCATGGATGCTTACAGTAAAGAGAAGATGTCAGTTTTGCTCACAACTCACTAACTTCTCTAAACAGCGGACATAGTCTTCAAACAGTGGCTGCGAAGAGAGTGTGTTTTAAGTTGAACAGACACCTGTCACGTTAAAGAATAACTGTTACACCGATAGCTGTGTTTATGGACAGTTATATTCTCCTGCTGGACAACAACGCCGTGAATGATTAGCCTATGAAAAAAGAAGACGCCGTTCATGTAGGCTAATAAGAGCGAAGAAGATCACGCTGGCTGCTTGGATGTTATGGGATAGCCTGATGCCTTTAGAAGTTTTACCTCCACCCAAAGGTTAGCTTTTGGTGCTGTTTCTGTCTGTCTGTTCGTTAGTAAGATAACTCGAAAAGTACTGTACGGATTTGGATGACATTTTTGGACAACATGGGTATTAGGACAAGGAACAGATGACTACATTTTGGCGGTGATCCGGAACACAGGACATTTGGAATTTGTATTGCCTCAGTGACCTATTAGGCTACCATGACAGAGGTTAGTGCTCTCCAAATGCTTTTCTAGTTATTGAATATTTTTCCACCGCTGGTTGGATTATAACTTTGTGACATGAACAACAAAATGATGACATGGCATCGGCGATGATGGAAAGTTACAGCTAGGAGCAGGGAGGATCAGGGGCAGGTAAAGCTATTTAAAACATCGCCTGTCAATTAGCATAATGCTATCTGAGAGGAAGTCCCGCACGGCGGCTGACAGGTGTTTATATTGTGATAGCCTAGCCTCTAAATGTTTAATCTGTCACTGTTACTTACCATTCTCCGGGTATTTTCTTTTCAACGCCAGTTCGACCATCTTCTTTCCCCGGCTTTGTGCCATATCAAACAAAATTTGTGTGAGTTAGAAGGGTGAAATCGCAAATGTTAAAACCGTCTCGTGAGGATGCCGCGAAATCAGCTGTGTGTGTTCACCATGGAAACCGTAACTTCACTGCGCAGCAACACGGTTATTTTTTGTTAGGTAAAACATAACAAAAATACAGTAATGGATGTTACTGTACTCATGCTTTGTTTCACTAGGGCTTTTTGCAGTTACTGTACAAACGACTACCATTTTTCTCCAAAACGACACACATTTGAGATAAGATGTTTTGTCACATAACAAAGGATGCCTTGAATGTCATGAAAATGATAACTCATTTTTGACCAAAAATGCAGTTACTGCCTTTTTGTTTTGTAGGGCAGTATGGTTAACTGCTTCTCAGATCTCTGCAGGGTAAATCCAGACAGCTAGCTAGACTATCTCTCGCATGACTATTTTGCAGCGGCTCCGTACGGAGCTTAGCAGTGACAATGGCGATTGTGATTAGTTAGAGTCTGTTAAATGCCGATCATTCTACATTCCACGCGAATTCACGGCTGTGTTTATACTCTGTGTTTACATCCCACCAAGCGCTAATGCTACCAATGCGTTAGCTGAACTTTACGGAACTATCAGTGAGCTCCAGAGCGCGATGGTGATTTCAACCACGCAAATCTCAAGAAAGATCTTATATTCTACCTTCACCTCACGGTGAACCTAATTTACAACAATCAGTGCTCTGTTACAAGTCTACTTATGCCCTGTCTTTTGTTGTCTGTTCTCTGTCCTGTCCCTTGTCTGTCTTAAATGCTCTACTTTGACTAGTAATTTCACTTTATGTATAATATAATGTGTGTGCGCTAAATGTAGCCTGTCTCGTATGTCGTTTTTATATATTTTAAATGGTAACACCACTTTAGCCATGGTTAAATGTTGTTTCGTACAGTGTATACGGTTGAAATTACAATAAAACCCACCTGACTTGACTTGACTGCCCTTTGTAAGTGGTAGGTGTGGCTTGGAAAAAAAAGATTCTCACTTTTCTCGGTCTAGAAGGCACCAACTTCTAAAAAATGTAAATACATATTCATCTTTCCAGCTGTGAAATATCCATTTAAGTTGCTGTGAGCTGTAGCCTACATTCACCACTTCTAAACAGAGGCAGAACATAACATAATCTCGGAGATTATTCCTATGCGCTATGCGATGCATGAAAATCTCAGAGCTGAACCAGGCAGACACATCAGTTTTCATCAGACTCACCCTGGGTCGGGTTAATTAGGTCTACTGCTAACTTACAACACTTATAGCATTACTGTCGCCAAAATACCCCTGTGAATTAAATCCCCTACTTCACCATTAATCATCAAACCATTAAACCTGTAAGGAAATTAACACCTCTGCTGGTTAACAATCATACAAAATGAGACAACACTGTCTCTCTCTCTGTCTCTCTGTCTCTCTCTGCGCACACACACGCACACACACAAACAGTCCGGTTCTGGTGGTTGTTGAGCGCAGATATGTGCTGATTAGCTCTCATAACGGCCCAGGTGGGTAGCGCACTGCCATGAGTCCATGACAATAATGTCTGATTATTCCACATTTTCATTGTGATATTTTGTGATTACATTCTAAATCTGCAATGTTCTCTGTCAGGTAAATCAGTAAGTCAGTAGCAGCCTATACAGTGGAGTTGCATATTAAGTGGTTTGGGGTCCTTCTGTAATTCATTTTGGGGTACAATTTGGTTTAGAGGAATTCTACAAGCAACAATACCACAGGCCAAGCAATCGGCTTGTTCCAAACAGGCACATTTTCAACGGGCACTGTACTAGTTTTATAAATTGTGTATTGTATGCAAGAACACACTTTTTTGTGATATGTACATTTTGGGAATAAACATCATTTGTAAATAGATTGTAACATGTGTATGACTCTTCTTAAAACAGACTTCCTCAAGTAGAAGAAAAACATCAGTGTAACAACAGTGGTTAATAAATCCTGCAACAGCATGCATGTTGGGTACATTGACAGTCTAAAATAATGTATTTAAGAAGTTTGGGAGTAAATATCTTACATAGCAACACTCCAACATTGAACCTGGTGCTTTATACAGACATTTGGCTGCAGGACAATCTATCAGAGCACAGCCTCATTTCCTGAAAAACACACAAAGGTTGGTTGAACACGTTGGAAACTGTTACTTAACAGTTTACTCAAAGCGTGTCTTTGTTTTACCACTCACCACGAGAAGGTGCAGGCCAAAAGTGGGAACACAAGACTGGACAGAAATTGAGACATTGAGGGTTTCATTAAATGTTGTTTTCCACACATTCAGATTCATTTTTACAGTAAAGTTACCCCATGTTATGTTTTGTATTTCAGCCACTTTCACCACTAAGTATTGGTACATTTATAAACATTTAATGTGTTATTAGTGAATTAAAATGAATGTCTACCTGCTCGTCTGTGAAGGAACTTACACAAAGTTTAAACTGCACATACATAACTTATTAGGGTTCAGCCATCTACATTGATCTATCCAAGGCCTTTGACTCTGTTAACCATCGTATTCTTATTGACAAACTATACAACATTGGGTTCTCTCACAACTGCCGCTCAGTTACATCTCCTTGGTCACTCCAAAAGCCCACACCTCCTTTGGCCGCCACTCCGTCCAGTTCTCAGCTGCAAATGAGTAGAATGAACTACAAAAAACCCTGAAACTCAAAACCCTTATTCCACTAACTGCCTTCAAAGCATGTCTGTCTGTGCTCCTGTCCGATCACTGTACGTGCTAAGGGACCATTCGGTATTTATGGAATGGACCACCGGAGGAAAATAGGGGAGGGTCATGTCTTTTTATTCTTTGTTGAGGGGAGGGTCATCCAATTACTTTTAGTCTAGGGGGGAGGGTCACACAACTTTTGTATTTGTGAGAACAGCAACATTTCAAAGTGGCTTTTTTGGTGCATATTTATCCATGTAGCTCCATGTAGCTCTCTCAGTCTCGGCCCCTATCGCTAGCAGATGGGTCCCTCCCTGTTTAGTCAGCCAGTCAATTTGAACTGTAGCTTGGGATTTCCCAAACTGAATAAATCCCACTCGCACATATAAACACAAAACTGCTTTGCTTAGATACAACACGATGGTGTTGTATCTAAGACATCTGATGAAAAATAATCGTATTCATTAGCATGATTGCCATAATGTTTAGTTCAAGTAAAAACGGCAGCCTTTTCAAGGCATTTGAGAAGGAAGGAGTGGTAGCATGCAAGCTCCCAAATTGATGCTCGTCTGAGAAATGGAGTTTTGGATAATGTTCAGCTTTGGCAGCTTTACCTATGCTAAAATATACAATGACTGAGGAAGCCTAGTGACGAGTCCATAGCAACCAGTGTTGAATTACCCAGTGTGCTTTCAATCAATCAATCAAAAATGTATTTATAGAGCACTTTAAAATCCAAAGAGGACACAAAGTGCTGTACAGTAAACAATAAATAAACAATAAATGAATACATAAAAGCCCTAAATACAAAACTCATACAACCCATATAATACAAATAAAAACACTAACAAAACCATACAATGAACCAATACGATCAATATAACCAAACATGAATTGTCAATTTCAATTTTCAAAAGCCAAAGAATAAAGGTGGGTTTTAAGAAGAGACTTAAAAATAGACAGTGAAGATGCCTGTCTAATGTGCAGAGGTAAATGGTTCCACAATTTTGGAGCTGCTACAGAAAAAAAGAATGGTCTCAATGTTTTATTGTTTTATTTCATGTGAATACTAGTTTACTAGAGGAGTAACTTAGTATTTGAAGTAATGCAGTAATGCAGAAAGTGTGCATTTAGTTTCCATGCTTATTGTGTTTCAAATGTTAGTGAGTAAATCTACTGAAATGGCCACCACATCATAACAGAGGAGTGTGATGCGTAAGATGAGAATGCAGAGGTTTAGTCACGTATGTCATGGCTGTAAAAAAACAATGGCCATCTGTATGTCTTTGCCAAGCGCAAACCAGTACAGAAGGCATCAATACATTGTTGGGGAGGGTCATCCAAAATGTATTGCTGGAGAAGGGAGGGTCAGGTCTATTTTGACTAAAGGTCCCAAAACTCCTCCTGTGGCCCCTGAAATAAATAACGAACAGTCCCTAACTGCTCCCCGTCTTTCATCCACTGTTTTTTTACACACCCTTACTCCATTATCTCTGTCATGCCCCATTGCATAGTTGCACAGATGCACATCTTCACCTGCATTGCACTATCATATCTGTTCATGCTAATTTCACTATTTACCTGCCTTTGTATGCTCAACCGTTATTTCTTCCCACCTTTGTTGTCACACAATGTTTGCACATCTATTGATCTACTTCCAAGTCAAGTCAAGTCAGCTTTATTGTCAGATGTGCTATACATGCATGACATACGACACAAATGAAATGTCAGTCCTCTCTGACCCACGGTGCAAAGTTTTCTATAAATAGAAAGACATAGAATAAACAATCAAAAATTTAACATGACATAAAAATGAACAATGAACAATTTACATGATATAAAAATAAACAATCAACAAGATATAAAATAAGCAATCAACAATTTAACAAGACATAAAAATAAACAATCAACTATCAACAATCAGAATCACAATCAAGGCACTTGAGTATTTACATGACGAAAAATAAAATAGGATAAAAAGTATTTTAACAGGTGAGGTAGAGCGATGTAGTGCAAATAAACAGGGGAAAGTGAAATGTGCAGTCCCTGTGTACAGAGTGTGTGAGTGGTGTTGGGGGGAGGTGGGGGGTGCACCAGGCTGGGAAGACTGAATCTGCAATGGGTAAGCAGCTTGGTGTAAAGAAATCAACTGTGGGAGCAATTATAAGAAAATGGAAGACATACAAGACCACTGATAATCTCCCTCGATCCGGGGCTCCACGCAAGATCTCACCCCGTGGGGTCAAAATGATCACAAGAACGGTGAGCAAAAATCCCAGAACCACACGATGGGACCTAGTGAATGACCTGCAGAAAGCTGGAACCAAAGTAACAAAGGCTACCATCAGTAACACGCTACGCCGCCAGGGACTCAAATCCTGCAGTGCCAGACGTGTCCCCCTGCTTAAGCCAGTACATGTCCAGGCCCGTCTGAGGTTTGCTAGAGAGCATTTGGATGATCCAGAAGAGGATTGGGAGAATGTCATATGGTCAGATGAAACCAAAATAGAACTTTTTGGTAAAAACTCAACTCGTTGTGTTTGGAGGAGAAAGAATGCTGAGTTGCATCCAAAGAACACCATACCTACTGTGAAGCATGGGGGTGGAAACATCATGCTTTGGGGCTGTTTTTCTGCAAAGGGAACAGGACGACTGATCCGTGTAAAGGAAAGAATGAATGGGGCCATGTATCGTGAGATTTTGAGTGAAAACCTCCTTCCATCAGCAAGGGCATTGAAGATGAAACGTGGCTAGGTCTTTCAGCATGACAATGATCCCAAACACACCGCCCGGGCAACGAAGGAATGGCTTCGTAAGAAGCATTTCAAGGTCCTGGAGTGGCCTAGCCAGTCTTCAGAAATCTTTGGAGGGAGTTGAAAGTCCGTGTTGCCCAGCGACAGCCCCAAAACATCACTGCTCTAGAGGAGATCTGCATGGAGAAATGGGCCAAAATACCAGCAACAGTGTGTGAAAACCTTGTGAAGACTTACAGAAAACGTCTGACCTCTGTCATTGCCAACAAAGGGTATATAACAAAGTACTGAGATGAACTTTTCCACCATAATTTACCAACAAATTCATTAAAAATCCTACAATATGATTTTCTGGATTTTTTCTTCTCATTTTGTCTCTCATAGTTGAAGTGTGATGAAAATGACAGGCCTCTCTCATCTTTTTAAGTGGGAGAACTTGCACAATTAGTGACTGACTAAATACTTTTTTGCCCTTGCCTATTGACTATATTGACTCTTTACTACATTTAAGCATTCATGTAATCTGTCTATTCTTGTATACTGTGTTATCACTGATCTTCATCACTACCTAGACCACCATTTGCACTAATTGTATATTGTCTCTTCTCTACATCCAACATTTATATAGACTGATTACTGCTTACTGTGTTATTACTGATCTACATCACTTAATAGACCGCAACTTGCACTAACTGTAGATTGACTCTTCACTACACCTCAACATTTATCTAGACTGTCTATTCATATACATTGTGTTATAACTGATCTACTTCACTAACTAGACCACTAGACTATCCGTTTATTGACTCTTTACACCATTGACTCTTTACACCATCTCAGCAGTGATATAGACTCTCTGTTCATGTATATTGCATATCCATCGACTTACTTGCACCTCACTACGTGTCGGCATTTGTAATTGCCCACTTATTCTGCAGTTTATGTAGCATATTACGTTGTTGTTGTTGCTGTGTTCTTGTACTGTAACGAATGTGAAACTATTTGTTGTCTTGCACGCCTACGCTTTTCTTGGCCAGGTCGCCATTGCAAATGAGAACCTGTTCTCAACGGCCTACCTGGTTAAATAAAGGTTAAATAAAATAAAATACATGTTGCAGTTCTCTCTCCCCAGTTCACAAACCATTGCTTCAGCCTGGCATCATCAGAAGGAAATCTATTCGTAAAGAAAAACGATTCATGTTGTGGATTCAGAACCCACATCCAAAATGATGTATATATAACAGTTTACACTAACAAGGCACCACATCTGCTATATGTATCTGCAATTATTAGATTTATGTAAGATGGGACAAGATGCACAATGATTAGAGCCTGGTTTCATTGTGTAAATGTGCCAGATATAGACATACAATCGTCTTGGGGGCACTAAGCGCTGGGTGGAGCATCGGTGCCTCTGCAAAATAGCCTTGGGAAGGAACTTGGATGTGTACGTTGTTTAGTCGTGCAATAGAAACTCAGATTGGACAGATAGTCTAGCTAGCGGTCTGGATTTACCCTGCAGAGATCTGAGGAGCAGTTAACCATAGTCCTCATAAATCGACCAGAGTTTAGAATGTCAACACAAAGAAAGCGGAAGGTGATGGACATCCGGCCCAAAAATAAGGGACATCCGGTGGAATTTCCGGCGGCACCTGAACAATCCCAGAAATGAAACGTGGTTGATATAGACTAGTACAAAATAAATGCACGCAGTTTTCTAAAGAAGGCATACTATGTGAGAACAAGCTCTCCAAGGCAGGGGACCCCACACACTTAATGGGCCCCACATCCGAGCAACACAAAGCAAGACAGTGAAAATATGTCAATATGAAACTGTGAGAACATAAAGCAATATTGGCTTAAAGTTTTGCTATACAAGTTCACCATTGCAGTGCCACTCGTTAGCTGCATGCCGTACTTGTTAGCAAACATGCTAGTGTAGTGATAGAAACAGGTACGTGTCCAGAACAAACCAGGACGAGAGGCCAGTTACAAAATATAAATTGAGTTTCTTCACAAACACTGCATTAATTAAAGGCCCTGAACACCCACACAAGTGTGTATAGTTAATGTGGCTGATTGGACCTTTTCCAGGACTGTGTGGGTATGGTTAGACTGAGGCTATGTTTAGACAGAAACAATCTGAAGATAAAACGCAAAAGTGGCATTGCGTTCTCACTTTTTATTGCGCGTTTATACGAGCGTTATGGGGGGGGGGGGGGGGAATCTGCGTGCATATGGTGACGCAAAAGTGTGTAAAATGCGCCTGCGTAGAACTTTCCTTCTACTTGTCTCCCTCTCCTCCTCCTCTTTCCCTCTCCTTGCGCGAAGCGAACAACAAAAGCTGACAATTTTGTCTGGACAGATGAGGAGGTGGAGTTATTGCTACAAACAATGCACACACGGCACACACACACACACACACACACACACACACACACTGCATTTTGACCCTTTTTCTTTTTTAAAGATTTCCACTCTGGAGGGTGGTTTCACTTTTTTGCGTTTTTAAGCCCCAAAAATGCCGTCGCCGTCTAGATGAAAGGCACATCTGACAAAATATTTTGTCGTTTTCACCTGCGACCGTATTCGTGTAAACAGGGACTGAGTGATTGACATCTTCCTGAGTCCACTGTTAGAGTTGTTGCATCTGTTAGGGCAGGACAAATGACACCTTTGTTATCCTTATTAGTAGAAAGAATTTGTGACCTAATAAGTTCCCATCAATGCTCCGGCCCACCTTCAACCTGAAAAGAGTCTAATCATCCAGAATAACTGGAAACACCTGTGTGGGTGTTCAGAGGCTTTAAAAACACTAACAGGAAAAGGCCAACAGCGCCAGCATGGAGCTACACAATAGCGACTTTAGGGGGAAAGTGTAATGGCACTGACACAATCACTTGATATACAGTAAATAGCAAAAATGCACAGGAATAATTTAGAGGCTATTAATGCTTTAGGACCCAATACACACAATAAAAGAGCAATTAGCTCCAATAGAACAAAATACAACTGCACACTTTAAAACCCACATGCATGTATTCCATGTTTGTTCATTAACATGCACTGTCCCAATAAAATAAATAAATTAGGAAAAAAAAAAAAGAATTGCACAGTCAGCCCGTCAGTGATATTGCACTATACCTGTTGTTAATAATAATGTGTAAAATGAAAGAAAATGAACAAACCCCACTAAGAAAGAAAACTAAATTATACAAATAATGCCCGTTACTCTAAATTAATGTGGGGAAAAATGACAGTCAATATTGCACTCGAAGACAGTCCTATAAAAAATCAAGATAATGTTAAGAAGAAGAAGAAGAAGAAGAAGAATGCCTTTATTTATCCCGCAAGGGGAAATTCACAATCTTAGTACAGTTGAACACACATTGAACACAGGCCTGAATTACAAACATGCTCAGGACCTATACATGCTAAACACACTAATGGCGTTTTTCCATTACATGGTACCTGCTCGACCCGTCTCGACGGGTACCGCCTCAGCACGGCTGGTCATCATAGCGGCGCTGCAGTAAACTGCCGTGACCTAAACGTCAAAGGTGTGTTGTTGTTGCCACAGCCAGAAGACACATTTTGTTTCAAATGAAGCTGGAGGCAGCAAAAAAAACACAGCTGGCTAAACTATTTAAAAATGGCGGGTTTGTTCAGGACACCCCCCTCTGTCGCTTTCACGTCACCTTTTGGTATCGCCTCAGCTCGCTTGGAACCTCGACTGAGGTGGTACTAAAAAAAGTACCTGTTAGCAGGTACCAGGTACTTTTTTTCGTAATGGAAAACCAAAAAAGGCGAGTGGGGTCGAGTCAAGTAGGTACCATGTAATGGAAAAGCACCATAATAGAGAGATGTCAGAGTGAGGGGGCTGCTCCTTGGAGGAGCGCCCCAAGCAGTTCAAGTTCAGTGCCTTGCTCAAGAGCACCTTGGCAGTGCCCATGAGGTGAACTGGCACCTCTCCACCTACCAGTCCACACTCCGTACTTCGGTCCGTACGAGGACTTGAACCAGTGACTCTCCAGTTCCTAACCCAAACAACTGAGCTACTGCCACCCCCAGACCACTTTCCAGCATATTTTAGGACACAATGTATTTCATAAAATGGTCAGACAGTATGCCGTACCTTTAAGTCATTTAGGTTTCATTCAGACCAGCAGCATGTTTTAATGTCGTGATGACCGATACTAAAAAGGAAAAACAAAGACAATACACTGAACATCTCATAGTTACATTCTACTATATTTGATAAATTTCACGGTTCATCGCTTACAATCATTATCTCTGCTCCAAGTTTGAGCTCATCTAAACAGCTGACTGAAATTGTTTTACAGCGCGCCTATACGGCAACCTGTCTTCTGTCACTGCAGTCTTCTGCACTCTATGAAAACAAATGCACTTCCTAATTGAACAACTTTTCTTACACACTCTCACGTTAAATGCTGTAGATGTTTAAATGAACACGGCACCTACCGCAAGGCAAAATGTTTGGTCCTTACACGTGCACACCCCGCTGCACTTCCTGATTCTGAGAGAGAGAGAGGGAGCGCAAATTACTGGTGTCCCTAAATAACCTTCGCCCTTCCCAGGGTTAATGAATACGTTTTTACACCTCTATGGTGCAGAAAAACATGCTCAAAAGCAAGTTGTATTATTTCACGCGTGCAGATGGTAAGAATGGTACCTTTGTGTATAAAACTAGGCAGCAGGGCATACATGCTCTCGCAGGTAAACTCTGCTCTCAAAGTCAGCATGCTCGCGCGAATGGAAGTGACTTTTGACAATTTGGGATGCGCGCTCGTAGCTGCCTGTACAACTCTTATTGTTGAATTGGTGCGCAAAGTCTAATATCTATGACATATGATATGACATAATCCTGACACCATGCAATTCATCCGCTGGGGACCATGACCATGAACGAACATTGCCATCCCTAGAGCCATACCACTACAAAGGTTTGATGTGAGCAATTTAATGAAAATAAACTTTATTATTCGTCACATACAATATGTAGTGAAATTCGATTTCTGCATTTAACCCATCCTAGACATTAGGAGCAGTGAACAGCCATATACAGCATCCAAGGATGGCCCTGGATATGGGTAAACTATTGACTTCATGACCACTACTTTTGCACACAAATTAGGTATTAGTGCTCTCCAATTTGTGCAAACGATTGCATGGATCTGACAACTTTAGTGGATACATTTTTAGAAACAAATTAACAATACTCAGTTCGTACTTTCCAAAAGAAGAAAGAAGCAAATGTACTGTTTGTTGGCAGCTCCATATGAGGAAGTAAACAAACTGGCATGTAATAAACCAACAGTCTTTTATTGTGCAGACTGTACGTACGTTTTGCCCAATGGGGTAAACATGATGCAGTGATCTTATACTGTACAGTAAGTTCAGAATACAACTAGTCAGAAGCTTTCTATTGTTTTTGTTCTCCTTAGTTATAAAATTAAACTGTGTCTATGAGGTTTAAGGGCAGACTGTTAGAGGTGTTGGTAGTTATTTTACTTGGCTTGGCTAGCTGTTTACCCTGGTTCCAGTATTATCGCTAAGCTAAATTCACCATCTTCTGGCTGTAGCTTGACATTTAATAGACCGATATGACAGTATCTACCCTCTCATCTCAATCACAGCAAAAAAAGGGAATTGTATTTCCCAACATATAACAATATTCCATTGAAGAACTGCGTACGAATATGTGTAAAAGGAGTTAAAGGTGCACTATGAGCTCCTGCATGGTTTCAGTGCGATTTCATTTTTGTCTCAAATCGTAGGCATCAGTTCTCTCCTTGATTAGCCTCTGTAAGGGAGGACGTTCCTTTTGTGCAAATGTCAAAAGAACGACACAGACATGCCTGGACATGCTGTCACTTATGGCCACTGAATAAAATGTGTGCCGAGGGCCCCTGGCCATGATAATCCAGTCATTGTTCACATCTAGTTAATACAGTAGTGTTGAGGTTTACCCTTCAGATAAGGGCTACAATTTCTACATGGTAAATCAAATGGGGATGTAATGACCCTCAAATAACAGCTCAAAAAGTCAGCACTGCAATCTTATCTAGTGTGCTGTACACGTTCAAAGCAAACGGCCAAGACCTTTTGACTGAACTAACGGTGCTTTCCTTTTTTTTCCATCTTGGAAAACAATGAAAGAATTGTAACTCATTTCAAAGAGTTAGATGGTACGATTGATACTACACCATGTCTGTACACTAAATATGAAGCTACAGCCGTGAGATGGTTAGCATCGACTGGAAACATGAAAATATAGCTACCAGCATTTCTAATGTTTACTAATTACCTCCGCCAAGAAGGTTATGATTTTGGCTTGGTTTCTCTGTTATGTCTGTCATCAGGATTATGGAAAAACTACTTGCCTTGAAAATTCCTACTACTTTTCTTGAACTTTGGTGGAAGGGGCCAAGAGCAGACTGATTTTGAAGCTTGCTAATGTATTTTGCTTTCTAGTAGGATTAGATATGCAATGAAACGAGAGAAAAAAGGTGTTTTTTCACTCTGGCTTCAGAAGAACCCATAACCCTTTTGGCCAGATCCAAATCAGGTGTCGGCAGGTTTGACATTTTCTTCCAGTGTAGGCATACGAATAAAAGATGCTGTGTTTTGTGTATAGTAGTTGTAGTAGTTCATGCTGTTTAGGGTTGGAAATGCCCTAATTCCAAAATACACATTTAGGTCTTTATTTTACTACGCTTTGTCTGTTTGCGTCTGTAGATTTCTCCTAAATTCAACAAAAGTTAGCGTTTTAAATCAACATGCTGCTCGGTGATCGCTGTCTGCACCCTGTCATCACATATACCGTTAGAAAGCTCTCTCTCTCTCTCCTGTGCAATTTTGTCGGATCCAAATATGGTAATATCCTTTTCATCAGCAACCAATCGTGAAAGTACAATGGGGGATTTAACTCTAAATGCGCAATCTCATTGGCTGATGCCAATTTCTGACTGTGCTCTGACATTTCCGCGGGAGTTAAAAGTCTTGAAAGAAGTGTGTCAAAAATCATCTCAGAGAAGACGAAAACAGTTGCCGTTAGCAAGAAGACACAGGGGATTACAAACTAAGAGAGCAGATGATGAAATGCCTTCACATAGTGCGTTGATGCGTAAACTGTCGTTCCGATAACAGGAGTGTTCAGACAGCGGAGACAATCAGAGCGCCACACAGCAGTGGCTGAAATTTCATATAGCACGTTTGAATGGACTGATCGGTGGTTTAATTTGTCCTAATTGTGCAGGGACAGGGCTTAAAGTTGGCATCGATCCGCAGAATCATGGGTTCTGTAGCAGTTTACTACTAGAGTGCAGTCTTTGCAAAGAAGACAGGTACAGGCAAAGTGTCTATACATCTACACGTCTTCAAGACGTATCAAGGAACAATGTAGCGCTTGATGTGAATGTGCGAATGGTGCTGTTAGCGCACGAGTTA
Organism: Zingel zingel; assembly: GCA_023566125.1. Classification (NCBI taxonomy): domain Eukaryota; kingdom Metazoa; phylum Chordata; class Actinopteri; order Perciformes; family Percidae; genus Zingel; species Zingel zingel. The sequence continues at coordinate 9,465,298 of CM042332.1, forward strand.
GGCTTGGGATATGCAGCTCTCAAAAAAATCAGCAAAGTGTTGGGGATTCCTGGCCTTCATGTTAAAATGTACCTTCACTACAACAAAAGGAGAGTAACAGGTATGGAAACACTCTCTCGCTCTCAAAGCAGTTTACATAAATTCACAGCCTACATGTAATATATGGGGTGGTGATGGCGCAGTGGATATAACACATGCCTTTGGTGTGGGAGATCTGGCTTCAATTCCCAGCGAATTAAGGAAGTAAGCAACCGGTTACATCATTTGACATAAACATGATTTTTAATAAAAAATAACCTTTCATTTAGGTTTATGCCAAAGTAGTTTATGGGATCTTTTATTAAGAAAGTTGCGCTTTTTAAGCAAGCTAAAATTTAGGTACAAAGTTTTGACGGTTACACCACTTTTTTTGCCATTATCCTCCAATCCTCTCAAAATTGATTCAAACCAAACACTTTAAAATATGGCCTCTAAAAAAGAATGTTTTTAAGTAATTTGTTGGTTTTTGTTTTAAATTGAATGTATTTAAATTTAATTTAACCTTAAAGACACAAAAAATGGGAGTCATCTCATTGACCCATTTACTAGCTTTTTCAACTATTTTTGTGGTTTAGTGTATATATTGTGGTTTACAATAAAATAAGCTTGATCTTACAACTGTTATTGCTGTATGTAATTTATTTTGACTGAAGTGAAATAAGTTACTAATACAACATTAAGGTAATAATGTGCATGGAAATGTATGTGTAGAATGGAAGTACAAATTAGCTAGAACAGCTTAAATTAAATAATTTGACTACATAATATCACCAAAACATTTTTATTGAAACCGATTTTGTTCAACTTTATTAAGCTTTTAGAGCAATAAGCAAATCATGTTGATCGTACACAATAATTGAGTTAGGATAACAAGAAAAGTTGCATGTGATGTACTCAATAATGACTGAGTTGGAACAACTTAAAAAGATCTATGCAAATTGTTGTCTTCATTTTTTAAAAGTTGAGACAATGTATTATTTTTTAGAGTGCAGGCGACGCCAGAAACGGCACAGACAAGTTCCGACAGAACAGGCATTAAGAAAGAAAGACATTGAATACCAACAGTCTGTCTTTGATAAATATAATGAGAATAACATCCTTTGTCCCATACCACACCGATAACAAATTTGACGCTAAAGTCGATTATTTTAAGTTCACAAGAATGCTAAGACTTAAAACTACATGAAAAACACAGCAGTGTCTACTGCTGTTGAACTGACGCCAGGTGTTAATGCTATGAATGAAACTGCACAGGAAGAAACTAACAACATCAGAGGCTCTACTTTGCAATTTAAAAGGTAAAAGTACATTTTTACCGACAAACAAAATCCCTCCTTAGATACATTTTGCAGGCTTGTTAACATGAACATTGAAATTATTTATAAATAAAGAAGACACTGTTTTTTTGATCCTCCGTGTCCTTCTTGGCTACTAGCAACTGCATGGGGGAGGGGTTGGGGCGGTGCGCGATCACGGGAAGTCTAGTATTATGTGGACACGCTGACAGTTTTGTTGTCATACTTAGAATTCCTCATGGAGGCGGCAGAAACTATGCGCTATAGCTTTAAACTTAATGTTGATATGGCACACTTGATTAACAAGAACAATTTAAAAGGGCACTTTATATCAAAAAGGTTGCTGAACTCTGTGCTACAGGATGTATCGGATTATAAAACCGAAATTGAGAGTACAAATACTACCTCACTAACCACTACTAACCAATTTTTGGAAAAGGCTGTAAATGGAGGTGTCATATCTAATAAATAATTTCATGTTGTTTCAATGTTAAATCACCCTTCATTTCAGTACTGTACACACTGCTAAAGATCTACAAATCTCTGGAACACCCCCCTTGCAGACCAGTAGAGGCGAGTATCAACTCGCTCGCAGCCCCCACTACTATACTTTTGTCAACCACTACAAATTCCTGAAACAACCATCTTATGTACTTTTGATGTGGTACGCTTCTATAGTAACTTCCCACATATTGGTGGCCTAGAAGCATCAAATGGGGGTCACACCTTTGCTCCCTCAGCCCTATGGTACCTAATTTCTATGAAATTTCCCCCTCATCAAAATTGGGCCCTATGTTCCCTCAGCCCTATGTTCCAAGGATTCCCCACCCCTGGTCGTAGTTTATGTCTTGTATTTATTGCTGAGGGAACATAGGGCTGAGGGAGCATAGACTGAGTCCAATAAATATTTTTTTGGAAAACAAATTAGATCTTGAAGCCACACGCAGAAAATTCCTGGTAGAAGCAACTGAACTTGTTTGTAGCACCACACTATGCAAACCTTATGTTGGCCTTTTGAAATGAAACATTTTGATTCATGCTGACTTTTTATAGCGGTGGTGCACGCGCTTAACTCTGAGTGAATCTACTCTGAGTTGATTGAACTCAACTCAACTGTTCTGGAATTAAAAACTCAGTTTCCCATCTCAGGGTAAATCAACTCAGAGTTTAGGGTTAGACTCAGAGGGTAGATTTACTAACACTAGTGCAGTTTACACTGCGCCTGTTTATGCAAGTTCGGTAATAGCGCACGCTATGCTTCCTCATTTTGCCTAGTATTTATCAAACCTGACACCCATCAGGCAATCAGTGCATACTCCGCCCTCTATTGTAATTAGCGCAGAACAAAAGAGAATGTAGCGTACAACCGGGCACAATTGAGGAGAACCGGTTCAGGTCCACCAGAAATAGACACGCTATCTACTATTGAAGAGTTGGTGCAACACTCGTTGCCGAACAGGTGGAAGGTGTGGACAGCATAGATACTGCTGAGATCACTGTAGAGAATGAAGGTATGTGTGGCCTGTTATGATACTGTTGTGTTGGCTTTATGTATGTATACATATGTTATACCATTTATATGTCAACCCAACCAATGGGGTTAAGTCATTAAAGAGAGTGTTATATAGTTAAATAATCGCAAAATTGTTTATCAAAAATGGAACAGACATGGAGGATTTAGTTTTTAGTCTGCTACCATTGAACAAGATACATTTTTACACACAGGAAAACACGCTTCCTGGTTTAGACCTGCTTTTAAGAGGCGGAGAATTCCCCCCTGCAGAATAGAGGCGCGCTCTTACTGGTAGTCTTTGTAAATACCGCAAATATATAATTAGGCGCACTTTACGTGTATCCTCCCACCTTTTTGGGTGGAACTCCCACTTTCCCCATGACGCTCCCACAAACGCATTTTGAAAGCGCAACTTGTCTCTTCTCGCTCATGTGGCAGGCAATCTGCGATTTTACCAAAGTGCGCCCTGTTTGTAAATAGCCCGAATCGGTTAAGTCAGCCTTTGCGAACAATTGATGCCTGGAAACAGGCGCAAACGGCTTGATAAATCTAGCCCAGAGTTTGTTAAACCTCCTTCCTGAAACGGGCCTCAGGTCCAAATGGCAAGCTGATGACAAAAGAAACAGGATTAGTGGTTGAAACATAGGGCTATAGAACTAACTAACGAAAGTTGGCTGGAACGAGACTAACTGTGAACGTTTTGTCTACGATCTGTCACGGAAAAAGTGGAAAAAGAACCGGGTATATGAAGCAGAGGTTGATTGTGGCTGATGAGAAGCAGCTGCACACCTGACACACCTGGAGAGAGAACAGAACACTGCTACACAGAGGCAGTGGTCCTGACAGATATGTTGATGAACAGTTAAACACAGCATTGAATTAAGTATTTGGAAACTCAAATGTGGAAATGAAGCCCCCTCTGAGTCTTCCACAGTGTGTGTCCTTAACATCTCAGACAGGCCACATTAAATCAAACGGTCAATTAAAAGACCCTGGCACATCCTAACTTGTCATAGAGGGAGAAACGTTAAAGACAAACTTGTATACTCAGATTGTCTCCAATCCAACTGTTGTCACCCTTACCAAGAAGGCACTTTTAAATACACACACAATGCCAACATACGACAAAGCGCATTTCCTTTTTTCATACCATAAAAAAAAAAGAGTACAAAATCTGAGGCACAATTTCCTGCACATCCACAGGAGTCAGAAATGCAAACAAAGACAGTCCAGTTGCCCTGCATTTTGCACATATGATATACTGGTGTACTGGCATTGACAGAGTTCAACAGTTCAAATTTCCAGACGAGGAGGTAACCTAAAGCCAGCCTTAGATGTGAAGCATATTGGATAACTGAACAAGAGACCCCTTAGGGAAAATATGAGGACCTGGATCTCAGGGTCTTCTTGTAGAATGTTCTGTCTATTGACATAACCTGGAATAGACTATTTTATAACTGACCTGCATGTGTTTTTTTTTATATGTAAGGCTTTTTCTGCCATGCCTTCATTTTTTAGGGCCATTGACAGAATGCTCCCTCCTTACATTGCTTCACTGTTAGAGTGAAACTCCAGCCCTTATCACACACGGTCCAACAACCTGTTCTTACTTAAGGTCCCAAAGGTACAGACAGAGGGAAATTAGCGTTCTTTTTTAATGCTCCAACCACCCAAAACAGGCTTTAACAATCAGTTAAATAAATCTTCTTCCGACATATGGGCAATTTAGAACAATGGTGTTAAAAAGTCCTGTTTCTGGTTGTAATTGTTTTTAGTAATTTAATTGGTCTTGATTTTATTTTGATTATTTTATAATTTATTTGGTTATGTCCTTGATTTCACATAATTGTTTTAGTGACTTGCATGTCCTTGTTTCTACAACCGTGTATTTCACAAGTGTTGCATTCTTTGTGTATTGTGTTCTAAACTGTATTGTTCCACAAACACTGCTGTATGCCTCTCTCTGTCTCTCCCTCCCTCCCTCTCTTTTTTCTCAGGCATCTCTGTGCTGGACCATCGGCCGTCCCGGTTGTAAATTATCTGCTCAGTTTTGCTTCTTGTATGTTTGGTAGTCTGTCCTCTTTCCCGGTTGCATGGTGGAGAGGAGGTTGTATGGCTCAGGCTCTAGCTGTTTGGCGAGACTTGAAAACTGCTTGACATCCTCCTGGACCCATCTGTCTGACTTATGTTCTAAGGATGTACCAATGTATAGAGGGTTTTCACGACGCGTCATCAGACGTGTCCTCAGACCCAAAGTCGCCATGTTGGAGGTACTCCGCATCACAACAAAGCACAGGCACTGAAGTAAATCCCGAACGGCGTCAAGGAAAATGGTTAATTATTGCCGTGTTTTAGGTTGTACCAAGAGTTCAGACCGAGAAAAACATTTGGAATATTATCGACTTCCAAAAGTTATTAAAAACCAGGGAGAGGAATGCCAGAAGTTATCAGAGGAGAGGAGACTCTTGTGGTTGGCAAAGCTCAACCAGGATCTACGAGGGAAAAATCTGTCTTGTTCGGTCTTTGAAATGAAAATAAACGATTGAGAGTCACTTGGCTACACCTTGATCTTGTATCACAATGATATCATACAGTTAAGGTTAGGTTGATTAAAGACGTTATTGCATTACTTACTTTGGCCTTCACAACACAACGGTCGTTAATGACTTGGTACTGCATCTCCCTCACCTATCCACACACCCTGACCGTTATAAGCCTCCAAACTTTTGTAGGATTTAAGGTCTTCCACTGTGTATGGGCTCGGCGAGAAAACCAGGTAGTTGACTATATCGGGATATGCAACTGAAGGAAGAATCACCGAGTCACCATGGGTCCAAGAAGAGGGAGCCAACTTCTGCACCGCCAGTAAACTGTAATTTCTCAAAATATTGCGCCTTTTTTTGTGGTCCAAGTCCTTCCATGCCTTTGCATCTTGGACGCGTTTTGATGAGCTTTTCTTTTGTTTAGACATAAAGTATTAAAGTATCCAAAGTACACAATACTCCATTACTCCATTCAGTTGTTTACACCGAGTGCCTCCAACATGGCCGCGCATCCAGGTTACCGCCCAGAATGTGACGTCAGTAAAAACCCTCTATCAAATGTTGCAATATCGCGCTAAAAAAATGTATCGATACATAATCTACAATATTACATTATTTCACTAGTATAGCTGCGTTCTCCTAGCTCTCTTGTATATATTCCATATACACATATATATCTTGCTTTTCGCTGCCTGCAACACCAAGTCCCTGTCTGATGTTCTCAGAAATCTCGGCGGTTCTGTGTGCACGCAATTTCTCCCTCAATCTCCAGAAACTCCCGAATCAACTCACCCAAAAACTTTACTGAATTTCCTCCTTGTTTACCCTCAGGGATGCCCACAAATTTTATAATTATTGCGTCAGGAACGTTTTTCAAAATCTTAAATTTTTTCCCAGAACATGTCGACCTCTCTCTTGCTAGCCACTGGATTATCCCGTCTTTCCCTCTCTGCCACCTTCAAACTTTCGACGGGACTCTCAACTTCATGCATTGTAGTGACCAGGCTGGAGAGTTTCAACTCCTTTGAAACGATGGAGCGGCAGATTTCCTTCAGAACTTCTTGCTCAGCTGAGATTTTCTCTAGTGCTGCAAATCTTTTTCCAATATCCACCGGAGACATGTCATTAGCCAGTTTTTTTACTGCTATGGTCACAGCAGCAGCACCATCTTGGCCCGTTTCACCACGGAGCATATGTTGCTAAACCCTTGTGTTGTCTTTGTTTCAACCTTGAAAAAAACACTTTTTGACGCCTTTTTTCACAATTTGTTTTTGCTTTTTCCAACGTTTTAAATTTTTAAATTTTTCTTCTACACATTTTCAGCGCTTATTTCTACGTCCAATATTTTCTGATATAAAACAAAAATTAAAAACGGGCCAATGTGACCCGAAGTCAACACAAGGGTTAATATCTTCACCGGCTGCTAATTCTAGTTTTCCACATTTTCCGCAACCAGTTTCTAGTCCCGACTGAGTACAAATGTCTCTGGTCAGCATCTTCAAAAGGATAAATACAACAGTACACTATACGGAGCTCGTCCTTTGCCCGACTAGTTCGCCATTAGTTCACGTGACACTCAACTATGCATCTTTAAGACAGGGGCAAACGCACTGCAACTTAATGAAACACACGCAAATAGACAAAAAACAAGCAAATTAAGAAAACATCTTCATTAATTTGCACAACATTTAGTAAACACGCTGCAAATACACACAACACAACAACAACAACAAAATTAGCAGAGACGTAAACTCGTGGTAATAAAACGGCAGAGTGCTGAGGTCAGGTACTTTAAGACACACCGGCTTGCCGGGCCACTCCCTGTGGTTCACCTGTAACCCACCTGTGCTTGCATGGAATCACCGATTGTTTGATCTCTAACTGAGTTAGGGTCAGGTGCGTAAAGGCAATCTGTCTTACATCTAGTGAAGAAAGAAAGGAAAGTGTGTGGGGAGCCTGTCTGCGGGCAGCCTCCTTGGATTGCTATTTCCCTTGTTCCAAAAAGAAAGCGAAAACAGTTTTGCTGTCTCCAGTGGTCTTTTAAGTCCAGTTATAGCATCTGTGTGTCAAGCAGGAAGCAGCCTCCTTTCCACAATTGATAGAGTGCTGAAGAGTTGCAATAAAGCAACTCTACAAGGTACCTTTTAGAGAAGAATGGTAAGAGAGAGTACAACCTGTATATGCAGAATATGTAACACAACATGGGATATGTGTAACTGTATGATTTACAAAATCTACTGTAAATTATTTCCTAAATTTCTAAATTGCTTTACTAACTTTTATAGAGAGTGATGGAGCTGGAAAGTGATGAATAACCACACATTTTTGTGTATGTTGATAAGGTAGGATTCAACTTGACTAAAGTCACGAGACATGGGCGTGTTATTATTGGTCACCAAGCCACTGTTAATGGGTAACTACCGTTTTTTTAACCTATTTTATCAACCCCTATTGTCCTATGTTTCTGTGTGTAAGTGACTGATGGGAACAACAATCGTTGACATTGGTCCAGTATTAAGCAAGATCGCTGCAGTCGGCAGCAAGCTACAATGTAAGTTAATAGGACAATTGTCCATCTTGTATTTACCTTCACAAAAGTGCTCGTTTTGCTACTGACAGGCTCAGATTAATATTCTAAATGTCTGATAACATTATGGAAAGGATTTCTAAGGAGGTCTACTTTTCTATTAAAGAGTACGATTTTTTTAATGTTTTCAGATAACATGAAACAGAACAGAAATAAAGTGCAATACACAATTTATTTCTCACAGCCGCACAGTAGTTCTGTCTGGAGCTTAGCACCGCCCATGGCGATTGTGATTGGTTTGAAGAAATGCCAATAAAGAAGAGCACGTTTTTCTCCCATCCTGGAATGCTGTGTGGACTAGCCTGTGTGCTCCTTTGCAGCACTGTGGAGGAAGGTCTGGCAAGGCGAGACTACACCCAGGTAAACCTCCTGCATGTCTAGCTCCTGTAGAGGCTGATATGTTTTGCCACTTTCACTTAAGCATCACTGGCAATGTTGGCCTTACCATCTAGTTTTTATATATTTTTAGGTGGGGTGGGGTGCACAATACAGGGGGTCTGTTGGGGGTCCTCCTGCCAGAAAAATGTTTCCATTTGAATCCTATTTCTACATACATTTATAGGGACTTTGGTTGTACAAAATCCAGGAAATAATTAAGTTGACCATGATAATACATTATGCCAGAAAGAATAGTACTTCACTAATACATTTTTTTAAAGGGCCGATTAACACGTTAATCGCAATGCGATTAAGGGTCGACGCGATGCGATTCATTTTTTTTTAATCGCATTAATCGCATGCTGGCATTTATTAATCTATTTTACACTTCACTCGGCTTTGCGTCGTGCCTAACAGGCTACTATTTTGACCCTTTGCAGCACGATTACTTATCATCAAGCTGCCACTTCCTCGTAACACATCCTGCTGCTGCAGGCTGCAGGCATGATGGAGAAAGACAGCAGCAATGAAATCCTGAATGGCGTTTTTTATTTTCCAAAACTCCGGGACGGCTCATAGACAAGTCGAAAGCCATATGCACATTGTGTAAAGCAGAATTAAAATATCACCGAAGCACATCAAGCTTGAGCTACCACCTACGGAGCTAAGCATAGTAGTACAGTTAACGTGATGCTACCCGCTAGCATGCTACCCACTCAGGCAAAGCACTATTTTGAGTGCTACTTGCCGACCTGTGGATGAAACCAAATCCCAAAAAATTACTACAGCTCTTGTGAAACGGGTGGCAACTAACTGCAGACCTGTCAGTATCGTAGAGGACTCGGGTCTTAAAGACGTACTACGGTTGGCATGTTTTGACCTGTCTTGTTGCCGTTGAGGGGGACAGTAGTTTTCACAGATACACAGCCTGTATGACACGGAGAATGCAGCCCAACTGGAACAGCTGCAAAGTGCTGCAAACGCTGTCTCATTAACCGCTGATCACTGGACATGAGTGAGTAATCACCATTATTTAGGAGTTACTAAACACTATATTGACTCTAGTAAGGATAGGGATTTTTAGTTTTTTAGTTAGGTACTTGGCGGAATTGTGCAATAATGACAGATTCACACATCTTTCACATCTACTGCAGTAGATTTGAAAGAAATGCATAAAAGTTGTGCTAATTCAGCTCTGTTTAGTTCCGGTGATGAGATGGCAAGACGAGTGCTTAGGGACCATCTACAAACTACAACACCGAAAAGAGATACAAAAATAGGTATATGCTTATTTTTTTTAAATTAAGTGCTGGAGACAGGAGACAAGTTATAATTGAGGTAAGTTTGGAGACACTACCTTATTTAATCATTAAACTAATAAATATTGTTGTTGTTTTTTCTTTTCGGTGTTGTAGTTTGTAGACGGGCCCTAAATCTTGCCGTTTCAACACCAAAACTAAACAGAGCTGAATTAGCGCAACTTTTATGCATTTCTTTCACATCTACTGCAGTCAGATTCACTGTGTTCACTCTGAAGGAATCACTTCACATGGGTAGGTACTTGTAATGACATATCAAACATGTTAAGAGGCTAAAAGCACGTTTAAAACTTGCCCGGTTTCAGCCTCCTGGGTGCTAACGCTAACAGGAGGATAACACTGTGTAGGCAGCACTTCAAATTTACAAACAACAGAGCTACGTGTTGAAATTGACCGGAATTCTCCTTTAAGGCTCAACATACAGTGCTTTCAAGCCGGAGAGCGGAGTTCACTTCGCGGCAAAAACAAAGAAGTTTCACCCAGGAAATGTTCATTCGTCCCTCGGGAGTGTTTTAACCACAATCTTTTTCCTAAACTTAACCAGTCATTTTGGTGCCTAAACTTACCTGTCATCACCGCATGACGCTCACTTTTTCTAGCTAAACTCCACTACCACGGCCCCTGAAAGGACCGCCATCTGGCGGTGCCTGTAGCCGGCTGTCAGTCACCTATTAGCGGTGAAACAGCTGCCGCTGGAAGCCGGCGTCCTGGAGCTCTGTAGCTGCTAAATACAACCAGCAACTGCCGTTCGGATTTTATCGTTCTATGGCACTATGTGTTCACGTTACAGCGCTTTACTTAGTTTAAAATACTTCTATATATTATATATATATATATAATATAAATATATGGTATATAATATATGGTCTACTTGTGAAGTAGCATTGATCACTTTGAGGAGGGGGGGTACATTTTGTTCCCACCGGGAAAACAAATAATTCAGCAGAGGCAGGGCTATGTAGACCAGAAAAGAAGAAATCCCACGCACTCCCCCAGCAAATCCCTGACGGTACACACCTTACCAGTGACCTACCAGGGCACCCTGATTTGTATACGTAAGGTGCCCTTGGGTGTCGACAAAAGGCGCCCATAAATAAAATGTATTATTATGTGTCATCCTATGCACAACCTATGCAACCACTTTCCTTACAGAATACATGCGATACATGTCTTTCTTATCACAGTCAAGATATCCTGGGTTATTTAAATAACATTCTAAATGAACTAATATTCTCTGAAGGCGCTATGGTTTCACACATACCAATAGAGCATAACATGTTGACAAAGTCTTGTCTATAAGGTTTGAGAACAATTCTTTTTCCAGTAGATTTTCTCATGTCAGCCTGGTAAAGACAATTTGTCCACCTGCTCTCAGAAGCTGTGCTGCTGACAGAAAAATCATTAAATATTTTGATAATTGATTAATCATTCAGTCATACTGAAACACTAAACATGACCTCGCTAAAGTTCCGTAGTCTTATGTGATAGTAAACTAAACACCAATGTGTTGTTAGCAGATACTGTCAGGTTTTATAGACCATACCCAAAAGCATACTGGAGCCAGGAATAAAACCAGTTAATTTATTGAAATCAATATCGTGCATCAGGAGGAGTGGGTGGCATGGGAGTGGGGTTGAGGTTGGAGTTTATTTTCCACAGCATGACGGGGTATGGCTGGCTCTAGGGTAACTGGTGTCTCAGGTGAACACAGAGGCTGGCAAAGTGAGCTGGGAATACAATGTTCAGGGCTAAATTGAGTTCCTGAAGACAAAAAAAAAAATCTATTTAGAATTGCAGGCAGACATATACAAGACATGCAATGCAATACAAGGCAGAGCAATTGGCTAGAGTGTGGCCATACTATAATGACACAACGTTCCGGCATGGACTGAAAGGCTGATGTTTAATGGCATGTGATGATTGGCGGAGATGAGAGGAAGGTGCGCTGAGGGGTGATCAGATTCAGGTGTGTGTGTGAGTGCCAACCAGGGAAGCCAGAGACCACGCTAACCAACTCTCACCTGAGCAGGCAGGAGAGAGCACAACACAGAGAGACAGACAAAACCAGCACACACCAAGCACACAACAATCATCCTAAAAGGAAAAATAAATCACGAACACACTCATACTTGTACCTGGTGTCACTGAGGCAGGAGTCACGGCTGTTTGTTTTTTTGTTTTTTTATGACAGATACACGTTATTAAGAAACAGATGCAATATAGAAGCAATGCAGGACCAACATTGGTCAACTTTCAATTAAATGTTCAATTACATTTCATTTATAGTGTCAAATCATAATATACCCTATCTCAGGACACGTTACAGATAGAGTAGGTCTTGACCAAACTCCATAATTTACAGAGACCCAACAATTCCCTAACCTGACTCCGCCAGATGGATTGCTTCGCATTTGCTTGGCATATCCATCTGGGAACTTTCCGTTCGAGAACTTTTGGGAAAGGGCGAAAATACTGGTTAGCTGATTGGATAAACCATCTGTCTATCACCCTCAAGTGATAGACGGGCCAAATCAACCAATCAGATCAACGATATCAAACTCTTGCCGAAACCAGTTGGGTGAAGAGCAAAAACATCTTTACCTCCAAGAAAAGCCTCCAGTGCTGTTTTTTGCTCTTCTTTCAATGAAGGAATACTTTCTAATTCGGATAAAACTTGCGCGATAGCTACGCTCATCTCATCCGTGAAAGCCGCCATGTTGTTGAGACTGAACAGCCGCTTCTCGTTGCGTCACACCTAAACCCGCCTCAAAACCAACGCTAATTGGTTAGTCATTTGGCAAACGGCTCCACATTTTCTCTATCTCAAGATGCCAGACTGATCTGCGAGTGGAAAACTGGAGCTCACGAGATCAGGACGGTCTCACGAGGCTAACAATTCCCCCCAAGAGCATGCATTTGGTGCGACAGTGTCAAGGAAAACGTCCTTTTAACAGGCAGAAAACTCGATCAGAACTTGGCTCTTGGTTGGCGACCATCTGCCTCGACTGGTTGGGGGGGAGAGAAACACAAACAATACTACCTAACTACAAAAAATAAATTAGATATCATATATATCACAAGAAATATGATTAATTGTTCTGTGAACATTCCACTTGACCCTAAGATGATATTGCTGCACCCATATCCAACAAATCTAAATCTAAAACGCCAAGAATATAAATGAATTGATTGTATTATACTGCAGGCAAAAAAGGACAATAGCTCTCAACTGGAAGAAAATGGAGGCACCTACAGTTGGTGCTTCAATCAAGAATATGGTACAATGTATGTCAATGGAGAGATTAACCTTTATTTAAAAAACAAATTGAGGGTGTATGAAAAGAATTTGGAAGCCATTTAACCATTTTATTATTTTAAAAAAGTGAGACATGGGGGGCTTCTACAGAGGGAATGTTTAGAGAGAAATTTAATTGTGATAATGTAATGTATGCAATGAAACAAAAGACATTGATTAAAATAGAAATGTGATTGATAATAATTGTAGTTGGCACGATGAACAGTGGCAATTATAGACTAATAATAATAATAATAGTAGAAGTAGCATTGGAAGTCCAGCAGGACCATGGCAGCAGATGCAGCCACGATCCAGGTGCCACCACAATCGAAGGAAATCTGCAAGGCAAGAAAGCACAAGGACTCCGGGGAAAGGCTAAGTTAGAAACATGTATTATGGGACATGAATATGTTTGGTAAATAACCTGTTTTAAAGACCTATTGATCATATGATTATATTTAGTAAAGAAGTGGTAACCAAGGGTAAAGCTTCTTGAAGTAGCCTCGTTGGGATGTGATCTAAGAGACAGGTAGATGGCTTAGCTGAAATCTTTAAAGTTAGTTGGTGACGGTCAATAGAAGAAACACAGTCTTAATTTATGTCAGGTTTTACAGCTGTTCCTAGGCTTCCTGTGTTTGAAGATACAGTGGTACAGGTTTAGGGCAGGAGGTGAGAAATGTTATCTCTAATAGAATGTTATTAAAGAAGCACATTAAGTTGTTACTACTAAGAGCTATACGGATACATGGCTCAATAGAACTGTGACTGTCAGCCTGGCTACAGTGCTGAAAGAAACCTTGGGTTCTTCTTATTTTCCTCTATTAACAAACCTTGTTCTGGCATATGGCATCGAAATTGAAGATTTAATAGTATTTCCACAGAACACTTTTATCAGACCATTTTTAATAACTTTTAAATAATTAGTACCTGGCTATATGCCACGGATACAAGTTTCTACACTAGATGTCTATTTGATAGTGCTGTGGTTAAATTCCATCAGCATTTAATTAGATGCAATTCCTCAATATAACAGAGGACTCCTATGTTAACTTTAGTCCCTCTCCAATTGATCATCTTGTAGACAGTGCTACAGGGTGACTGCAAACAATACTCGACCCTGTTGCTCCTCTAAAAAAGACGATGATGCCCAAAGGAAGTTAGCTATATGGTATAACTCCCAAACCCGCAAATTAAAGCAAACCTCACGCAAACTTGTAGGAAAATGGAGTTCCACCAATTTGGAAGAATCTTGTTTAGTCTTGCAAGTCCCAGTAGCCTATCATTAAAACAGTGAGTGAGATTATGTACACTCGGACTGAAGCCAATGCAATTGTGAGATAAACACAATACTAAGGCAAAACTTGCTTAACACTCAGAGAAAACTTTTTATTGTTTTTTTTTCATTTCGTTAAGTAAACCTGGCAAGAACAGCCAGACAATTGGAAGAGCCATACCATTAATCTATACACAAACAAATATAAAAACGAATGACCAGACTCCTCCAGTCGGCTTGCAGTGGCTCTTCTCCTGGCGGCCTAGGAATCCTCTCATCCATTCATCTTGCAGTGGCTACTCTCCTTCAGTTGGTCTGCAGATAGTATCAAGAATTTAAAGATTCTAGCATGTCAATTCTGCTTTAGAAGTTATTTGTGTTCTCTTTGTTTAAATAAATACATGGACATTGTTAAATTTTAATGTTATGTCCCTTGATTTGGTATTTGTAACAGGGCAAAAGGGCATTTTTTTTATTTTAGATGTGTTGATCCATGATTTGTTACTTTGCATGGTTTTATTGGCATGTTTTAAGTTTGTTTGCTGTCTTTTTATCATGTAGTGTTTTTAACAGTATCAGTTTACCTACCACTCCTGAACTGCACACCCACCACTCACAACAGCAAATCAACACATGGAGCAGAGGCCTGTACTACGAATCAAGATCAACATGCCCTGAATTTCTTTCAGTTACCCGACTTCACCTAACCTAACAACCGCAGTCCTGCATAAGCTGTGTCACGATGTTGGTTAAACTAGTTCAATCAACCCAGGATTTCCCATTCCAGCAACATGCGCGTTCACATAAAAGAGGCGGTGTTTGCACAGCATGACCAATTGCAAACATCTACCAGAGCCGCATATTTTAAATAAGAAGAGCAAACTATAATTCTACATAAATATGAAGAACACAGACACGGTTTTACAGGCAAAACGCAATACAGTCGCTGCTTTATAAAACAGGAAGGAAAGCTGGCATAAAAATAGCCAACGGTGTAGATGCGTAAATCATTACGCTTATCAATATCACTTCCCCATCAGTCAGGCACAAGATCTGACCATAATTACACAAGGACAGTTTATGCTTTCTATAAACTGTTGTTGCTTTAGCCTATTTTTTCTGTTGCAACCCTGGCAGTGGTAAGCGATCGTTGGCGCAAATAAAATATATAAAAACATAATTCAAACCGATGTGCACATTGGCAACACACGGCTCAACAAGCCGATAAATAGCCTATACGTAATTCCCTCTGCTGAAAATCTTTGTTTCATAAAAATACCCATCAGGGAATGTTAACGGGGTTGTCGGTCTCTAAATGTTTTAACTTTTCTGAGCACACCGGTCTCTCTCCGCGCACCGAGCCCACCGGATCTTCTAAGAACGGTGATGCTGTTACCAATCAAGTATTGATTGGTCAGTAGGCGGTGCTTTTACACCGCTTGATCTCTAATCTCCAACATAACCTGCTCCCGACCAGGTTAGGTGTTCAGCATAAATTACCACGGCGATTTAACCCGGTAAAAAGTGATCCACCGTCGTGATACAGAAAACCCTGGGTTGAACCTTAAGTTACCTCGTTAACGCCAAATCTTGCTTCGTAGTACAGGCCTCTGGTCTGCAGGACCTTTTTTAATTTACTTTTAATTCAATCAACCGTACCGCCGCCACAAACGCCCTGTTATACACTATACATCTGTGTTGACACGTGACAGCAATGTGAAAGCAAAGTAGGTCCACACTTTGCTTTCAGGAATCGATAAAAGTAAACTAAATGTCAAGTTTCTTAATAATTCCCCAGTTCTTAGAAATTTGAAAAGGCTTTAAACTTACTGTAGTCTAGTGGATCCTTGCTTCCAGTAAGCAGGAGGTTGGGTGGAATGTCACATTCCTGTAACCACTCTAAGATCCAAAGTACACTCTGTGCTAAAGCTTTATTGGCTCTCTGTGCAGATGCAAGCCGCAAATGGTCTGCCCAGTGCTCTAGCAATTGAGGAAAACATCTTTTTTGTGGAGGCAGCTATCCTGCTCATGGGTGGACATTGCCTTTGCTCTGTTTGGTCTTTCAAAGTTTCTTCTTTACACAAATGTTTTTTGGAAAAAACAAAAAAAAACAACGTTAATATTAATTGCTTAACTTCCAATACTGACTCACTACTAGACTAACATATTTATGATTGTGATACAAATAGATTTGTGTGAAAATACGATATTTGCATGGAGGGGCTTTCATATTGACACTACATAAGCAAAAAATACATGAAAAATAAATAAATGCCAGTACATTTTAAGCTCAATTGTCATAGAATAAACAATACTTTGATGTGTTACCCTGTAGCTGGCTCCTGTCCTGGTCCCTGGTCAGAGAGATGGCAGGTGTAGTCTTGCCAGCCTTCTTTTTTTTGCTACACAGTTTTTTTAACTTCTTGAAGAAACCGCAGGTTGTTTTCTTGGCTGTGTTTCGATGAGGTTCTGGATAGGTAGGCATTCCCAGCTGTGTCCTCAGTGCTCTCACAATAGCCTCCTCAAAAGTGGGATCCCCTGATCTTACGACCTCCTTCAGTTCATCTACTGAACCAAACTCCAGCAGAAGGTTGCTAATGCCAGCCTGGTAAATGTCTTTGAAACTCCGACCCATCAAGGTGTCATAGAAGTGGTTGTACAGCATAGGGTCCACATCTTGAAGCTGTTGAATCACTTTCTTTACAACCTCACTAATCATTTCACTGTTTTCAATACCGATGACAATAAGCATCTCACGAACCAGCAAAGTCAACAGGGATGCGTGAAAATTTCCTCCCAGCAACTGTGACTGCGTTAGCTCAAGCTGCTCAGGGATAACTTCATATGTGGGGATATTTTCTTGACTCAATACTGGAGCAATGCTAGGAGAAGGAGGAGTTACAGGCACTACTTCTAAATGGTCCCCTGCTGCATGTCCTACAAGCACAAAGTCAGGATCTACAGACAGTTGTTCGAAAGAGAGTGGAGATGGATAATCAGACTGCTCTGAGTGTAGTTCTGACCAAAGGAGAACCTGCACAGCACAACGAGTAACAACCTCCGCTGTCCTCAGGTAAAGAGCATGAGCGACAATGCCTGGGTCGGTGACGCCCTTTCGCCTCAGGTTTCTATAGATCACAGTGTCACAAATGCGAGTTCCAGCTGGCGCTAATGGAATCTGGTAGTCACGTCCAGTCATTACCACGTTAAAGGTTCTGTCTGTGAGTTCTCTTAGTTTAACGACCTCCAGCCAACTATCTGTCTGCACTGCCCTCTGCAGATTTACTTCCAAAATATCTTGTACCAGTTCGTCAACTATATTGTTGATAGATTCCATCACTGTGGGACTTAAACGAGAAGAATGGTCCTCCGTTGTAGAAATTACTGTAATTGAACTGAAGGGACACCTATCAGAATGGGACTCTGTGTCGTTGCTGTCAGGCACAGCACCTGGTATGGAATCCAAACCACAATAGGAGGACATGGCAGACTCTTGTCTATCTGATTTCCTGTCTTCCACAGTCAAAATGTGTGTCTTTGAGCCAACTCTAATACAAACATCTCCATAGTTGCTAGGGCTTATTTCACAGTTTGACATTTGAGCGTTTTTTAGGACTTTCAGCATGCGAATAATGTAAGTCTTCACCAATTTCTTTAAGTCACTTCTGGAATTTAAATGAAATATAGGGAGTGCCACTTCTCTGCCTGGTTCATACGATGCAGTCTGGCGCCGCTGATATTCAGTCATCTTTTGAGCTCGTAGCTGAACTTCGAAGGCTCCTGTCAGTATGGTGGCAAACTGACGAACCATATTTGTAAGTTCTCCAATGGAAGTCACACAGCCACTGACAAAAACCACTGGAAGTCTAGACTCCAGGGCGGGAGTCTGAGTGAACAAATCCAAGACTGAGTTGACAGTCTTTGAAATGTGTCTCAAAAGTGACTTGGAGAATTCCTTAGTGGCCACAAAATTCTGGACTTTGATCTTCAGAGCATTAGCCAGCGCCTGTTCAATAGAATCCCCCAGGTAGGTGTGGATTCGGTCCTCAGTTAGGCCGAGGACAGATGGAGAAAAGGTGCCGTAGGTTCTCATGTATCTGTAGACCTGTGGCATTACAACATCTATAATAGTCTCTGCAAAGATCTGGATGATATCCATGCAAGAATTGGCCAGCACAGTGGTCGTCACACAGCTCACCAAGCCATTTGTCATTAACTCCCAATGCCTGAAAGAAAGCAGTCAATGTTGTGGCATAAAGATTCAGATACCCATCTGAAGATTTTTTCACAATGTTTACACAAATGTGTAACTGCCACTTTTATAATAACAATGTGGCCATGACTTGACATATCCTCCTAAGAATACTTGTAAATACAATATTTTTAGCTGTAGCACTTACTTTGTGGTAATTTGTATCAAACATTTGTTGAGTGTAAAACAGACTTCCTTTGGATCAACATGTGGCAGGTCAATATGCAGAGTATCAGGCGTCTGCACCAATGCAGCAGAACACCCTGATTGGTTCTGGGCTGGTTGTTCAATCATAGTGATGTTCCTCAAGATATCTGAAAGAAGCAAATTAGACCACAAACTGAACATTTTCATCTTTGCAGATGTGGTATTTTTTGCAGGGTTTACAGTACCAGAAGTGTGTAGGTGTGTCTAGCTTTTATGAAACTAGTACAGTGCCCGTTCAAAATGTGCCTCATTGGAAAGAGATGATTGCTTGGCCTGTGGTAGTGCTGCTTGTAGAATTCTCCAGAACCAAATTGTACCCCCAAATTACTTACAGAAGGACCCCAAACCACTTAATATGCATACACACACACACACACACACACACAGGCGTCCCGCTTTATTAGATAGATGAAATACATTTTCTCTGTAGGGAAATGGTGATATATGTTGAGAACATTACTGATCACAAGACTAGGTAGGATGATTATTTCATGAAAAAGGTTTAGTACAGAATTACAGTTAGGGACCGTTCAGTATAAATACTATATATATATATATATATATACACACATACTATACCAGACGCAATCCCAGCTCTCCCGGGTGAAAGTCATGTGTTTTACGAATTGGCATGTCATACATACGCCACTTAGTGAGATCAGTCTGCAACTTTTGTATTCATGAAAACAGCAAAATTTTAAAGTGGCTTGTTTGGTGCATACTTTTCCATGTAGCTCTCAGTCTCGGCCCCCCATTGCTAGCAGATGGGTCTGACCCAAAAAAAATCGCAACATGACAGCTTGTTGCTTTCTTTGAGAATGCAACACTATAGCTAACTGCGCCACCTGTTGCCAAAGTATCGTCACTGACATGGAGCTGGAATATAATGAAGCTGACAAGCTCAAAGGTTTCACGTTGCCTCGAGCTTGAGCACCCACGGAAAATACTGAGCATCCACGTGTGCCAGACTGCCGTAGGCTACATTCATTTAAAATTAAACATTGTTGCTAAGTGGAGCGTGTGAGTACTGATCGTGGTTACCTGTCAGTTAAACTTCTCATCTCCAATCCTGTCTATACAGCTCCAGCCAGCTCACAGCGGGGTCTGTGAAGGTGGACAGGCCGGGTCTGTGGGGCTTCTGAACTCCGACATAGTCGGACCAAATTTGCAATTAGCCATCAATTTTCGTAAAACAGCCCATATTTGAGCACTACATAGTTGATTTCTCTCATAAAAAAGTCTCAGAAGTGACTTTAGTAATGAAATAGCAGACAAACAATGTATAAAGTTTCCAGTTGTTGGCCACAACAGCAATCCATGGTTGTTATGACTGTGGCAGCACTTTGCACACCAACACACTTAACTTTGAATTTCTGATTGGGCGGGCCAGCTGTCAATATGGATTATTACCCAGTGTGCTTTGTTGAATGGGCTCAATGTTTTATTTCACGTGAATACTTGTTTATTAAAGGAGTAATTTAGCATTTGAAGTACTGCATTAATGCAGCAATTGCATTGCATGCATTTAGTTTCCATGCTTGAGAGAGTGAGTAAATCTACTGAAATGGCCACCATAACAGTGGAGTGTGATGTGTAAGATGTTGACTAAAGATACCAAAACTCCTCTGGTAGCCCCTCAAATAAAAAACAAGCAGTCCCTTACTAACGTTCGGGAAAAATGTATTGAATAAAAATATTTTTTGGTATAGTTAGCCAAGGTGCAAGAATAATCGTCAGCAAATGTAATACCAACTCACACGCTGAGGCTGTCTACAGTAAATTATTTTGGTGTTTGACCACCAGTCAGAGAAGTAGAGCCGGCTTACCTTGTTCCTGTTGTAGAAATGATGGTCCGGTAGCTAGGTTTGTAGAAATAAAACTGTCAGAAAGTTTTGTAAAGATATTCCTCTCAGAAAGTTTTCTGTACTGTTCATTCCTCTACTGGAATAGTCTCTGACTGATAGAGTTAACGACTAACCACAGGAAGGGTTCCACTGTGATGTCACTCCATTATGCCAGAGTTCTAGAAAAAAATGTTCATCAACTGTCTACTATCATAACATTCTCTCCACCATAATATATAAGTTTACACTATGGAAGAAGATATTCTGCATTATGAGAATGTTTACTTTTAATACTTTTAGTTCTGTTTTGATACTTGTTTTTACTTATGTAAAAATTTAAATGCAGGACTTTTACTTTTTACTCATAGTATTTTTCACAATGTTATCACATTGTGAAAACTGAATTACTATACTTTTACTTACATGGTAATTTCGTGGGCCCCCCTTGTGGCTCACCAGGTTGGGTGTGCGCCCCAGTGCTGAGGCTCAGTCCTTACCGCAGCAGCCCGGAGATCAGTTCCGCCTCAGGCCCTTTGCTGCATGTCATCCCCCTCTCTTTCCCACTTTCTCCTGCTGTCCTATCCATTAAAAGGGCAAACAATTATCTTAATTTTTTTCCTTTTTTCACATGCATTGGTGTCTAAGTGACTAATCTTTGAAATTGGTCCAGTATTGAGTGAGAACACTATAACCGGCAGCCGCAAACTAGGGTTGGTTACTGAAACCCGGTTCCACTATGGAACCGGTTCCTTCCCAACCGGTAGGAATCGGACCTGATTAGAACACAAATTTTGGTTCCTCATTTCGGTTCCACTTAATGTGTCGACTGAAAAATATCACACTTTCTCTGTAGTCTATCGTTAGCTAGCTACCGTAAATGTAGGTGATTTCATATTTTCCCTCTGGGCTCACCAAACGGATGTAAAGCATATTACGGCTACCACATCTATAAAAGAGCCTTTCTTTGATGTCATTTTTCAATTTTTCAAGAATCAGTTTAGGAATCGGAATCGTTTTAAAAGTACCGGTTCGGCATCGGAATCGTAATACCCAACCCTACCGCAAACTGGGCTGCAATGTAATGATATACAGTATGTTTTTGCCACAGACAGGCTCAGGTTGTTATTCTGACAACACGATGGAAGAGATCCCTACAGAGAGAGACCGTTTTGTTAAAGCGTAAGATCCTTTTTGTTTAACCAGAAACAGCTCCAAAATTGCCATCGCCAAACTGACCAGACTCAATTTAAATAATCAATACTTTTAGCGTGTATTACATATTTCCACATGTAAATGGTAAATTAAGGGTTTATTTCAACCAAAACAGAGTTGTGATCGTGGGAACAGTGGAAAGATTAACCAAGACAGCTTTTGAATCCCTTGTGTTGGATTCCCCTGTGTTGGATTGCCTTCCCACCGATTTTGAAAGAAACTTTGCAATATTGTGAGTCATTTATTGCTTGAGGTGTATAATGATGCTTTTGAAACGGGCTCCATACAGCATTCCATGCACTCTACGGTTATAACTCTTGCTGATGATTCAAGACCAAATAGGAGACAACGAACAATAGCAGGATTAGAGAATGTTTGCTGCTTGAGAGGGCTCAATTTGTTTTTACTCAGATTGAAAACGCAGTAGCTGAAGCTAAAGCAACAACTGGAGCGGCAGCAGGAGCCTTAGTTGGTGTGGTGCGACACACCACTTCTTGCAGTGGCGGGAAGCATAGGCGCATACAGAAGCAGTCTTCACCGGGAGCTAGGCCACTGTCGAGGACAGCTGTGATAACTAGCTCAGTGACTGCTGGTAAGGCATGCTATCGCTGTGGCTCTTCAACCATAGACTGTAAAAAATATGGACAGCCTGTCCGTGACATTGAATTGAAAGACTGCCTGTCTCTGCCTCAAACACTGCCTGTCTCTCACTTACTGCAGAGACAATAGTGTGACCCCTAGATCAATGTCGAAACACAATGAGCAAGGGACATGGCTATAGACATACCTTTTGGACTGGAAGGACAATGTCAAATTTGATTAACATCAGTACAATAGGTTCATCCATTAAAAATAATATACAGGTGGCGTTGGACTTTACAAATGTTATGTAAGTAGAAAGTAATGTGTTACTGGTTGGCTACTGCATGTAACAAAAGAGGAAGCCCACACAAACATACACTAAACGGCTGTATATGGCTAAACTACAAATGAACACAATCTTGAAGGCAAACATGGAAGTCAGTAATAGCAGTAGTGCCATGAGTTTATGGGTGAGTGTGAAATGAAGTGTGTGTAAAAGACAAAATATAATATCTAAATGAAGCGCTGGAGTGTCCCCGGGGTGGTGCATGGTAATATGGGGAAGAGACCAGAGTCTGGTTGGCAGCCATCTTAAATGCATGTAAGGCAGGCCGAACAGGTGTTCATCTCCTCCTGACGACCCTGGCTTTGGCTCCGCCTAAAGGCACCCTGGAACACGTTAGGCTCGTTCAAGATGAGCCAGGTCTGCGCAGAATCGATCACTGGCGATCGCCGCCCGATGCATGCCGGTTAGATTTGTGTCCGACTTGATCCCGACTTGCTCTGACGTCATTCACACGTGGGCAACGATAACCTCACAAGATCAAGGCGGCCGCAATTCACCAACTGCAAGACCCAGGCGGACCCAGGGCATGCTGGGAAACACCAGTCTCTCAGCTGATCTAACAGCTGATTGGTTCAGAATCGATTCAACATGATGACATTTTATATACATTTTTTATTGATTTTGAATTGGAGGGATTTTAACTGCTATTTGTCTGATTTAAAGGCTTATTCTGTAAAAACCACATGTTGTGTGGCTGATAGTTACGTTTAGAAGTCAGAGAGACTAAATCTGTTCAGATTACTGATCATCTATTCAATTCAATTCAATTCAATTTTAGTTATAGTGTCAAATCATAACAGGAATTATCTCAGGACACTTTACAGATAGAGTAGGTCTAGACCACACTCTGTAATTTTCAAGGACCCAACAATTCCAGTGATTCCCCCAAGAGCATGCATGAATGTGTAAGTGCGACAGTGGCAAGGAAAAACTCCCTTTTAGGAAGAAACCTCGGACAGACCCAGGCTGGTTGGGGGTTTGATGAACAATGGCAATAACAAAGTCACAATTAAGATAATGACTAGAGTAGTTGTAATAGTTCATGGTGTCGTAGAGCACAGCAGGGCGTAACAGGGCGTGGCAGGGCGTTGGCCGGACATAGCAAGTCGACGCCGGGCATTGCAGGGTGTAATGGGGCACAGCAGGTCGTAGGGCAGGACCACGGCGACAGCTGCCACCGTGATGTAGGTGCCTTCATGATCCAAGATGATGGTGCTGGGGGGACAAAGAACATACGGACTCCGGGGAAGCTCCCCGGAGCTAGGTTAATAACAAGCATTTCTGGAACATGAATACACATAGATGGAAAGAGAGAGGAGAGGAGAGCTCAGTGTGTCAAAGGAGGTACCCCGGTAGTCTAGAACTATAACCGCATAGGGAGGCTGTGTTGTGGCTACACACCTTTCCCCGCTGGTCTAGGCTAACGCTGTGACACATTACTCCCTAAGTATGCGTAAGCTTTCTATGGGGAGAAGCAGTGATAGGATGGGGGTCTGCCATGACTGTGGCTACACACCTTCCCCCGCCGGTCCAGGCGAATGCTGCAACTCCTAACTTCCTAACTATAAGCTTTATCGAAGAGGAGAGTCTTAAGTTTACTCTTAAAAGTGGTGACGGTGTCTGACTCCCGAACCCAGACTGGGTGCTGGTTCTACAGGAGAGGAGCCTGATAGCTGAAGGCTCTGGCTCCCATTCTACTTTTAGAGACTCTGGGAACCACAAGTAACTCTGCATTCTGGGAGCGTAGTGCTCTAGTGGGACAATAAGGTACTAAGAGCTCTTCAAGATATGTAGGTGCTTGACCATTTAGAGCTTTGTAGGTCAGGAGAAGGATTTTAAATTCAATCCTGGATTTTACAGGAAGCCAATGCAGAGAAGCTAATACAGGAGAAATATGATCTCTTTTCTTAGTTCTTGTCAGAACACGTGCTGCAGCATTCTGGATCAGCTGGAGAGTCTTAAGAGTTTTATTTAAGCATCCTGATAATAGGGAATTACAGTAGTCCAGCCTGGAAGTAATGAATGCATGGACTAGTTTTTCAGCATCGTTTTGAGACAGGATGTTCCTAATTTTGGCAATATTACGAAGGTGAAAAAAAGCTGTTCTTGAGGTTTGTTTTAAGTGGGCGTCAAAGGATAAGTCCTGATCAAAAATAACTCCTAGATTTCTGACAGTAGTGCTGGAAGCCATGACAATTCCGTCCAGAGTAATTATATCTTCGGATAATGAAGTTCGGAGGTGTTTAGCGCCCAGCACAATAACCTCAGTTTTGTTCAACTTCAGGAAATTGTTGGTCATCCATGATTTTATATATTTAATGCACACTTGCAGTTTAGCTAACTGACTGGTTTCATCTGGCTTGATTGATAAGTATAATTGGGTGTCATCCGCATAACAGTGAAAGTTAATTGAGTGTTTCCTAATAATATTGCCTAGAGG
The DNA here is from genome assembly GCA_023566125.1 of Zingel zingel. Lineage (NCBI taxonomy): Eukaryota > Metazoa > Chordata > Actinopteri > Perciformes > Percidae > Zingel > Zingel zingel. The sequence goes on from CM042332.1 coordinate 9,490,423, forward strand.
AAGCATATATAAGGAGAATAGAATTGGTCCAAGCACTGAGCCTTGAGGAACCCCATGGCTAACTTTAGCGTACCTGGAGGATTTATCGTTGATATTAACAAATTGAGATCGATCAGAGAAATAGGACTTAAACCAGCTTAGTGCGATTCCTTTAATGCCAACTAAGTGTTCCAGTCTCTGTAGAAGGATTGTATGGTCAATAGTGTCACCTGCAGCACTAAGATCCAATAACACAAGTATGGAGACAAGTCCTTTGTCAGCAGCAGTTAGAAAGTCGTTTGTAATTTTCACTAGTGCTGTCTCTGTGCTATGATGCTTTCTAAATCCTGACTGAAAGTCCTCAAATAGACTATTCATATGTAGAAAGTCACATAACTGATAAGCGACTACCTTCTCAAGGATCTTGGAGAGAAAGGGAAGGTTCGATATAGGTCTATAGTTGGCTAAGACCTCAGGATTGAGGGTGGGTTTTTTCAGAAGAGGTTTTATCACAGCTATTTTAAATGACTGCAGTACATAACCTGTAAATAAAGACATATTGATAATATCTAGTAATGAAATGTTCACCACGGGTAACGCTTCTTTAAGTAGCCTCGTTGGGATGGGGTCTAAGAGACAGGTAGAAGGCTTTGCTGAAGAGACCTTTATCATTAATTGTTGAAGGTCTATAGGAAAAATAGAGTCAAAGTATATGTCAGGTCTTGTCGTTCTTTCTACCACTCCTGTATCAAAAGGTGAACCATTAGAAGTTGAGGGCAAAAGGTGATGAATTCCATCCCTAATTGTTATAATTTTATCATTAAAGAAACTCATGAAGTCGTCACTACTAAGAGCTAGGGGAATAGATGGCTCAGTAGAGCTGTGACTATCGGTCAGCCTGGCTACAGTGCTGAAAAGAAAACTTGGGTTGTTCTTATTTTCTTCTATTAATAATGAGTAATAGTCTGATCTGGCATTTCTGAGGGCCCTCCTATAGGTTTTTAAACTGTCTTGCCAATCTAAACGAGATTCTTCCAGTTTGGAGGAACGCCATTTAGTTTCAAGTTTTCGTGAGATTTGTTTTAATTTGCGAGTTTGGGAGTTATACCAAGGTGCTAGTTTCCTTTGCTTCATTGTCTTCTTTTTGAGGGGAGCAACAGAGTCTAAAGTCGTCCGTAGGCAGGTCGTAGCACTGTCTACAAAATTATCAATTTGGGAAGGACTAAAATTAGCACAAAGGTCCTCCGTTATATTAAAGCACGACATTGAGTTAATTGCTGTTGGAATATCTTCCTTAAATTTAGCTATATCACTGTCAGATAGGCATCTAGCGTAGAAGGTTTTATTTAATTTCATATAGTCTGGTAGTAAGAATTCGAAAGTTATTAAAAAAATGGTCTGATAATAAAGAATTCTGTGGAAATACTATTAAATCTTCAATTTTGATGCCATTTGACAGCACAAGGTCGAGGGTGTGGTTAAAACAGTGCGTGGCCTCATGCACACTCTGACTGAAACCAATTGAATCTAGTAGTGAGTTGAAGGCAGTACTAAGGCTATTACTGTCAACGTCCACATGGATATTAAAATCACCTACAATAATTATTTTATCTGATTTTAGGACAATACATGACAAAAACTCTGAGAATTTAGATAAAAATTCAGAATATGGGCCTGGTGCTCGGTAAACAACAACAAATATGATTGGCTTTAATGATTTCCATGTTGGATGTTGAAGATTAAGAACAAGACTTTCAAACGAGTTATAATTTAGTTTAGGTTTAGGATTAATTAACAGATTTGAGTCAATTATGGCTGCAACTCCTCCTCCTCGGCCTGAGCCTCTAGGAATTTGAGTGGGAGGAGTGGCTTCATTTAGACTAACACATATTCTTCATATATATATATATATATATATATATATATATATATATATATATATATATATATATATATCTTACTGAAACCAGCCAGGTTTCAGTAAGATAGAATAAATCAATTTGATTATCTGATATCAAATCGTTTACCAGTAATGCTTTATAAGACAGAGATCTGATATTTAATAGTTCACATTTGATTCTCCTATTCTGTTCTATCGTTGCAGTGGTTGTTTTAATTCCAATTAGGTTGTTAAGTATAGCACCTCGTTGGTGCACAGAGGAGCGTGTAGCGCTGTACCTTTGAGTAATGTTATTACTGACTCTTACTGGAATGATATAGCTGGTCTGTGGGTTAGCAGAGTTATTTGTAAAGGAGTGAGAGCTTATGGGAGAGTGTGATTGGGAGGTGCGCCTGTGCGTGTCTTTACAGGGTGTAAACAGTCAATCTAAGGTCCGAGTCTGCACCCAGGTCTGGGTCTGCACAGCGTATCGCAAGTTCTCACATAGCACCTGGCTGCCGCGTCTATTGGGATGAATCCCATCCCTGCTGAACAGGGAGTCACGTTTCCAAAACAGATTAAAATTGTGAATGCTGCATGTATGCTAAAGCCAGGTGTTGAGGATGAGTAGTCTGCTAAAAAGGCCTACTCGGCGACCTCGAGATGGAAGTGAGCCCGAAATAAAAACTGACTTCCCAGTGCTTATTAAAGCTTCAATGAGGGTGCCAAAACCTTTCTTTGTGTGCTCACTCTGCTGATAGGACATGTCGTTATGTCTGCAATGGACCACGATGCGTTTAATAGAGTTCGGGAGTGACGGTATCAGGTCCACAGCTTTAGCCAGGATGTCTGCAACTTTGGCTCCAGGAAAGCAGTGTGTGACCGCATTAAAAAAACGTATATCCCGAGTGATGGAGTCGCCGATAATTATTGTGTTTGGGGTGAAGAGTGGACGAGGAGTGGGGGGGGGCGTGAATGGCCGGTGGTAGGAACAAAACAGCCAGTATTGGATTCAGATGGAAAAGGAAAAGAAGAGGAATATTGCTTACCTTCATTCGGTGGGGGAGATTGTTTTTGAGAAACATTGTCATTTGGCTGGTTCAGGCAGGGGAGGCCACCGGACCGTCTGACTACCGCATCCCTCAGAAATTCTCGTCGCGAGGCGGCGGTGCTCCTCGTTGACGCCTGCAGGTCCGTCGGCTTTGAAGCGGGGCGAGCCCGGGTAACCACGTCGGCCGTTACCGGGGGAACATTCGGCTTCGACAGGGCATCGAAGCAACTGGAGAGGCTGAGGGCAGGAGGCGATGGAGCCCTACCCGAGGCTCTCTTTCGGCCACAGACCACTTCAGTCCAGGATGCCCTAGTGGTCGGTGTCGAACTAGAAGATGGGTGTGGACAGGCGGATGTGTCCCAAATTACAGTATCCTGGAGTGCCGCCGAGAGAGTTGTGATGCGAAGCGACTGGTTTTGAGCAACGTCCAGGTAGGAGGTCAACAGGGCATCTTTGGTTTTCAAGTCCTCGGAGAGCCGGCGAACTTCTTCCCTGAGGTCATTGATTTCTTTGTTCACATTTTCAAGCAACGAGGAAATCCTGTGGGGAGGTGGGAGCTCGCAAGGTGTGGAGGTAGCCATGGGGCTGGTGTTAGCTTGAAGCTAATGTTTAGCTAGCTACTACTCGTAGAACAAGTGCGGTCCATCCAGGTGCGTAGATGCTGGCTCTTTCTAGAGACTAAGGGCTACCAGGGGGCTAAAAGAAACAAAAAAAAAAAAAAGCAAATAGTACAAAATTTATCTCTAAATAACACAAAATTCCTCCGTCAGTCTTTTCTCCCCTCCACACTCTCACACTGTGTTTTACTTCCCAGCGTTTTCTACAGTCTGCTGTTAATTAAAATCAGCAACAGATCGCATGTAGAGCATTTTGACAGCTACTCTGTCATAATAAAAACAACTGGAGACTGTGTACAAGCTGATATATGGGTCTGATAACATTTTATTAAATCTGAATCGGACCACAGTGTTTCTGTGACTTCCTGTTCAGCCTGAAGGCTGATGGAATCGGCTGGAAACTGTCCGACTAGACCGCGGATTTTTGTCACCGCCCCCGGCTGCTGTCGCCTGCTCTCATCCTCTTTATAGGCGAGGCGCAGTTCATCTCGAATGAGCCTAATGAATGACACACACACGCACACACGCACACGCACACACACACACACACACACACACACACACACACACACACACACACACACACACACACACACACACACACACCAAACCAGCACAACACTGACAACCACAGGGTTGTCACAAATACCATTAGACTCTTGCTAGAGATAGAACAAAATCACAAGAAAATAGTGATTATATCATACACATACTTTGGACAGGTCTAGCACTTAAAGATGGTTGTTTCCAATCATGTACAACAGGTTACTGTTGGAGTGCTGAACAAGACATTCCATGTCTCTGCTAAGCTGTCTATTTTGGACTCAACCACTGACCTTCAGGACTTTTCCTTTGACAAATATTGATTATTTTGACTTGAATGGCCAAACAGAATCTACTAACACACTGGAGGAAAAAAGCACCCATCTTCCATGTGAAGAATAGGCTACAACAATAGCTGAACTGGCTGCTTATGAGAGGGTGGCATGCACTCTGTTGAACAAGCTTAATCAATTTATATATTTACTTGGGGCATTGTCACTGCTTGGCTAGCTGTAACTGTAACTTAGAGGTCAATTTAGTACTGCTTTACTACTGTCAAGTTACTGAGGACTAATGCAATAAACCTTTGGGGATGCCAGTGTGTTGTGGTTGTTTTTTTTCCCTTTCCCTTATATTTTGTATGGTATATACGAAGTCTGTTTTTGACAAATTTGCTGTAAGCAAATTGATTCTTGTCAGTCTCTTGTTTGAACTTTCAATAAATGTTGAATATAAAAAAAGAAATTCAAAGTTACGCAAAACAACTGCAAAGAGGTTCTAAACAATTACTTACTACTGGTACATTTCGACTGCAGGCAAATGTGATTTGTTTCTCAAATCAGAACTTTAAGACAGACTGTCAGCTCTGTTATTTGCAAGTGATCAAATCAGAATTGTGTGTCCAGACATCACCAAGACACCAACCATTCAGCATGGGTTGCTGTGGTAACAACATAAACGTCAGTGCAGCTATGCGAAAGCATGACAAATGGAGGTCTATCATTTCACCTTCCAAAAAATCGCCCTGTCAAGTCCTGAACAGGTTCTCCACCATGTTCTCCATAGTGCTCTGCTAGTAACAGCGTCTGCACAGAACTCCATTATTTTGGATTTCACGACATCGTTGTGTTTAGCAAGTAACGTTATTTTGTTGAGTTGCCTCTTTAGCAAGTGAATTTTTGGGTTTGGATTTGATTTAGCATCTGATGCGGTTTGGTGCGGTTCAGAATTTCTAAAATCAATTTAGATACAATCTGGATATGCCAAAAACAGATTTGGGCTGGCAGTCTGAACAAGGCCTATTAGATGCAAAATGACTACAAAGAGATGAAAAACAAATGCAAGGAGACGCGAAACAACTACAAACTATGCAGTCGTTTTGCTCCTCTGTAGGAGGGGTGGAGGGTCTTTTACATGTCTGTGCACAGATGCCCATTTTACTCATTATCCATCCATGCCTTCATCTTCATCTAAGCATTTCTCTCTCTCTCTCTGGGCTCACAGCTTTGGGTCTCTGTGTTGCTATTGTGTCTCTGTCATCATTCCTTCTCTAACTAACATCCACAGATGAGTCTACCCAGTGCTGACTAATCACTGCCAGAGAGAGTAGAGCCCTGAACACAGATGCCATTAGGTTAAGTTACCACACATTAAGGGCCGTCCACACCAAGAATGATAACTACAACCATAACTATAATGATGTGAGCATCCACACTGCTGAACAATAATGTTCTGCAAACAGTGGCGTCAGACAATCCTGCACTGCACGCTCCAGCTAATAATAATACACTAACACAGCGATTACAGGAATGTCTGTAGTAATATCCTACATATTAATGGATTCGGGTACATTTTATGAACCAAAAAAGTCTGACCGGCGGTCCCTGGGGCGTCGACACCACTGTCTTCTATAGGAAACAGCAGTGAACAGAGCTCCATAAAGCCAGTGATCAGAGCAGGCAGGCAGTGTGAGATCTGTGCAGAGCCGGAACAAAAACACCCGATAGTCTAGATACCATCCAAAACACACTGTGTTAAACAAATCTCTCCACAGTGTCTCACTATGCCGTGCCATGTTGTAAACTTGGGTGGATTCTGATTGGCGGTCAGTGTTTCTATCGTTCATAAAATCGCTCTGAAAGTGATCCCAACGATATTGTTCGCCACTGCCGTTGTAGTTGTGGTGTGGACTCTGCCATCCACTGCAGTTAGAAATCGTAAAAACTATTTATTCATAGTTATTGTTATTGTTATCATTCTTGGTGTGGACGGCCCTTAAGTCTTGTGAAGTAGCCTAATGTGTTATGATTCCTTTTAGCAGATAGCCCGTACTGTTTAAACACCCTTAAAACCTGAGGGGGTTAACACTCCCATTGGAAGCTTTTTTTTCTTGTGACATCAAAGTGAAAGTATTTTTTTCAGAAGGTCATTTTTACTCTGTTAATAGACATTTTGATTACAATCACTTTAATTCAAACAGAGGCTCTGATTTAAGCCCCCCCCCCTCCCCTTTACACTTGGGCCTGTGCGGTAATCAGTCCATGAGTCCTATAACTGAGCACAACTGCAGCTACAGAAAGACCAGTCAGGACAGATTATAATGACATCGCATGTGTCTGGAGCCTGTGAAAGGCACTGCAGAAGTGAAAATTGGAGGGAAATTGACAGCACTGCAGGGGGGGGCTGTTACATGGCACTTATGGTTGTGCAATGATCAGAGCTCAATAAATGTTCCATCTCCACTACTAAAACTCACTTATGTTAAAATAAGCTACAGGACATGGTGGCTTGGCCTGTTCTGCTCTCTGCTACTTTGTGGTCCTACTACCTGCATCGTCCCAAGAAGTTCAGATAAATTAGAATCACTCAATAAATGTTGTTGTGAAATGTTTGTTTAAAACAACAGTCTCTAGTAAATGTTAAAATACAGTGTGCTTAAAAAACGATATTATTTTGAAGGTGACTTCTTACAACCAGCCCAGGGACAGCAGATGTATAACTCCCTCCAGGCTAATTCTGGCAAATAGATAAACCTGTAAGAAATAAAAAATAAAAATAAAATTACAGTACATGATTTACAGCTAATATGTAAGAAATGTACACGCTATTTGTTGATAACAGTAATTCAGTATCACTATCGACCATCACGGGAAGTTCTTTTATTTAGTCTGTTGTGTCTTTTTGCTAATTTGATGTGACGAGATCAAAGTGCAAAATGTCCGTCATGCCTACGTTTGTTCACGTACTTGTTTGTAAAACTGCAGCACATGGAGCAGTCAAAATTCAATTCCCTTCCATAAGGGACCGTTCGGTATTTATGGAATGGACTACCGGAGGAAACTAGGGGAGGGTCATGTCTTTCTATTCTTTGTTGAGGGGAGGGTCATCCAATTTTTTTAGTCTAGGGGGGAGGGTCACCCAACTTTTGTACTCATGAGAACAGCAACATTTCAAAGTGGCTTGTTTGTTGCATATTTATCCATGTAACTCCATGTAGCTCTCTCAGTCTCGGGCCCTTTTGCTAGCAGATGGGTTCCTCCCTGTTTAGTCAGCCAGGCAATATGAGCTGTAGCTTTAGAGCCCGTAGGATTTCCCAAACTGAATAAATCCCGCTCGCACATATAAACACAAAAGTGCTTTGCTAGCTCCATCGTGTTGTAACTAAGACATCTGATGAAAAAAAATGTTATTCATTAGCATGATTGCCGTACTGTTTAGTTCAAATCCATCCAAAACACTGTACGAAAACATAACGGATCAGACGCAATCTTTTATTTTGAAACGTCAAAGCTTGCAGACTGCACCAAGCCGGGATGGCATGAGACTGGAGGTCTCCAGGCTGCAGACATACCCGACTCAAATATCCTTTCGGTCCCGGTGATATATAAACGACAGCATGAGTGGTAGCATGCAAGCTCCCACACGCTCGTCTGAGAAATGGAGTTTTGGATAATGTTCAGCTTTGGCAGCTTTACCTATATGCTAAAATATACAAGTGAGTAAATCTCCTGAAATGGCCACCACACCATAACAGAGGAGTGTGATGCGTAAGATGAGAATGCAGAGGTTTAGGCACGTATGTCATGGCTGTTAAAAAATAATGTCTATCTGTATGTCTTCGCCAAGCGCAAACCAGTACAGACGGCATCAATAAGTTGCGGAGGGTCAACCCTTTTTTTCATATCATTTTGGAGGGTCATCCAAAAGTTATTGCTGGTGAAGGGAGGGTCACGTCTATTTTGATTGAAGATCCCAAAACTACTCCAGTGGCCCCTGAAATAAATAATGAACAGTCACTAACCAAAGTTATATGCACATACTGTCAATGTGAACTGACTTACCACCGGAGTACGTCGAGTCAATATCACTTGAGAATTAAAAACTTGAAAATATTCCTTTGAAAGTACAATTAGAACAGAAAAATGTGCAATTAATTTGTTAAGTAATTTGCGAGTTAACTAGTGACAATCGTGCAATTAATCGCAGTTAAATATTTGAAGTGATAGAAAGCCCTAGTTTTTTCATCTAGCCCACATTGTCAGAAATACAACATTTACCACAAACCATTTAAAGGCAGGGTTGGTAAGGTTGAGAAGCTAGTGAGATTTGAAGGTAGCATCTCCTTGGGGCTCCCCCCACACACAGGCGTGCACTAGCTACTTTAAAGCAAGGCGCCGCTCTGCTTCTGCTTCACAGCAGAGCCGGGTTGCCAGGTTCGTGGTTTTCCTGCGGAATTGGGCTACTTATTTTTTTATTTTAAGATTATTTTTTGGGGCTTTTCCCTTTATTCGATTGTGACAGTGGATAGACAGGATAGGGGGAGACAAAGAGGATTCAAACCCAGGACTCAGCCTACAGCTCTTACTTGGTGAGCTAGAGGCCGCCCCACTTTTAAAGTGTTGCAGTAGGTTGAATTTTTTGTCCGCTGGTTGGGTAGACCATGTATCTAATCTGGTTTTGTCATGCAGACCTGTCAGCCCTGGAGAAGAGCAGAGGAAGGACTGCAATTCTACTCATAAAAACTAGGGCTGTTGGAACGAATTATATAAATATTTTTTAATATTTAAAAAAAAATCAATACTATTCGAATGCTGAAATTACTATTCAATTTTTTTTTTTATGTGTCGCAATTTTGCTTTTCTTGCCGTCTGGCCTACACACATGTGAAAACTAAATGCTTTTGTGTCATCTGATGAACAATAAAGTTTTGGAATCGTATCACAATCATACACATTCCCTTAATACATCCACGTGGTGTCATCATCACAATACTATCAAAAATGGCGGAGAGCGACGTCTCCACGGAAACGGAGATCACTACTCCTGACAATTTGAGAAGCGATGTGTGGAAGGTGTTTGGATTTCAATCCATAAATGAAAAAATTACAGATAAAGATGTGGCAATCTGCAGAATATGCAAACTCTGAATGAAATATCACTCCTCAACGAGCAACCTGAAGGCACATCTGACAATGTTACACCCTGACAAGCTAGGCGATCTGTCCGAGGAACCGCCACTAAAACAGACTGACACGGTTTATCTGTAAAGATATGAGACCGATCAACAGCACTCAAGGGTCTGGATTTAAAGATTTAATTCACGAGCTTGAGCCGAGGTACACGGTTCCTAGCCGCGCAACAATCACTGACTGAGTTGTGAAACTCTATGACATAACATCAGACAAATGTTCAGCGGAAAAAAGATCGCCCTGACCAAAGATGGCTGGACATCACTTGCCACAGAGGCATATGTGACAGTCACCACACATTTTATAGATAATGACTGGAATTAAAAGATTTAATTCTCAAAACGGCTGAAGCACAGAAAAGCCACACCTCCAAGAACGTTGCTGAGTGCATCTCGAACATACTCTGAGAGTACAACGTTAGTCGTGAGTCAGTGGTTTCCATCACCACTAACAACGCGGCTAATTATATCAACGCCGTCGAAGGCACCTGCGGGCCGTCAATGTCCCGTGCATGGCACACACCATTAATCTGGCTGTGAGGAAAGGGCTGGCAGTGTGAGCTATAGAAACTCCAGTCAGCAGACTGAATGCCACAGCACTGCATTTTAACAAATCCAGCTACCTTTTGGAATCTAAAAGCAGAAGCTGCTTGGTCTTAAACCTGCGAAGCTAATGAACGGCTGCGCTACCCGATGTAACAGCACTTAAGACATGCGTGTCGGGCAGCAGAGCAACAAGCTCCGGTAGCAGCGGTCATCATGGAGAAGAAACTTGGTCATCTCGAGTTGACTACCAGCGAGTGGACCCTTATGGAGCAGGTTTGTGACATAAATGATGTTGATATGTATACATTACATATAATAACCAGGTGATACAGCCTAAGCATAGCTGCGTTACGGTAAGCTGCTAGCCATAAAGTTATTCTAATTTGGTTTGTGTGTATTTTCATAGGTGAGAGCAGTGCTTAAGCCATTCAAAGTGGCTACTGAGGCGTTATCCACCAACAGATTTCCAATAGCCTCAGCTGTTCTCCCCCTGAAGTATGTACTTTTGTCACATCTTCAGCCATCCACCGGTGATCCGGCAGCACTCAATGTAATGAAAACGAAGATAAAGACGGACCTCTACAATCGATATAGTCGAGACAAAGATGCCTTCAAGCTGCTTAATACGGCTAGCTACCTTGACCCGCGTTTCCATCGGCTAATTAATTTGGAACGAGACCAACGGCAGGAGGTACATGAGAAAATAGAAGGGGAGATGAGTCAGCTGACAGTGTTTGCGGAGTGAGCGGCCATGGCTATGGGGATAACGCGCCAGGAGAAAACTGCTCTCAGTGCTATGGGGGACCTTTTTGGTAATGTTTATCGCCAAGGAGCAGACGCATCAGGTGGTCCCTTAGATATAGGAGTCGTGCTAGATCAAGAAGTGTTGATCTACGAAAGTGAGACCCCACTACCCACCGATAGCAACCCATTATCATGGTAGAAGACGTCACAGTCTAAGTACCCCCACCTTGCCCAGCTGGCACGGTGCTACTTGAGTATCCCGGGCACCTCAGAGCAGAAAGGGTTTCTCCACGGCTGGGATTATAGTAAATAAAAAACGTTCTGCACTAGATTCAGAAAACTGTGTCTTGTGTTTTTGGCCAACAACCTTAGGGATTAAATCCTGCCAATGTTGTTTGAAATGTTGAATGTAAATGTTACGCACTTTGATTTAGGCGTCTTCATTTTATTTTGTTTTTCTTCAATTTGTGAAGATCGGTTGTGTTCAATAGAAGCTGTGCAGTTATTGATGCAGTCTCAGCAGCCATTGTTTTTTTTATATCAAAAATGTCCATTAAAGTTGACAAATTAAAGTCATTAATTTTGTCCCGCTGTTTTATTGTCATTAAGAAAGCGATCATCTTTTTTCTAAATGTTTGTATTGTAAGTTGGAAGTCCCTCTAGTGGACAGAACGTGTAACAACAACCACATGCTGATAGTGGCATTGGCGATTCATAAGCCTGTGTAATGTCGTAAATATTAATAATAGGATGAATTTGAGCATTTAATATTTGAATATTAAATAAAATAAGGAATGAAATTCAAATAGTATTATAGAGGAAAATTGACAGCCCTAATCAAAACTATTTCATTTTATGGACTGCTTTAATGTAAATGGACTGTGTTTATATAGCGCTTTTCTAGTCTTAAAAACTACTCAAAGCGCTAAGCAACACTATTACAACACAACTCCTAATAACATAGTACAGGAACCATTCACACTGGTACAAGGTGCCATCTGCTCATAAGGTAAACATTCACACACATTCACACTCTGATGACGCAGCATCGGGAGTGTCATGTTTTATCCCTGTGTCAAGTTATGGTTTTTAGTTTGTATTACATTTTCTGTTTTGTCTTCAACTTCCTGTTTTATTTTGAAGGTTGTCTGTTTTATTTCCTGTTAGTTTCTTTCCAGCTTGTGTGATTACCTGTCCCGCCCTAATGTGTTGCATCTGTGTCTAATTTAGTTGTGTATTTAAGTTCTGTCTCCCCCCTCTCTCCAGTGCGAGATTGTCTGTTGCCATGTGTCCAGCTTTTGAGCGTTTTCCCCGTGTTCCTGTTACCTGTTGTTTTTGGATTTCCCGGATTTTTGGACTTTGCCTGTCTCCTGGATTTTTCCCTATTGCCTGTCGTTTATTGGACACTGTTGCTGAGTTTATTTGTTGATAAATAAACTATTGTATTTTACATTCTGAGTCGTGCCTCGTGGGTCCATTATCTGTGTGCTTGATAGAACAATCTCGCCACAATTATGGACTCCGCAGACTCAAGTAAAATACAGAACGCTATCCGATCTCAAGGACTGAGACTTCATCAGTTAGATGAGGTGCTTTCCACTCTTCAAACGGAGATGAGGAGTATCTCACAGAGTCAGCTGGAGCTGCAGAGAAGCGTCTGTGAGCAAGTCTCCTTCATGACTACAAAGTTTCAAACCACTCAAGCTGCTGTAACGTCGCCTACCCCCCAGAGCTTCACAGAACCGGTTTCATCTGCTGGTACCATGGACGGAAGGGGTGCTGTGGTTTCCTCGGTCCAGTCGTCTGCCAATTCCTCAGCTCTGCCTCATCTGTCCCGGCCTGAACGCTTCTCCGATGAGTCTGGTGACTGTAGAGCCTTCTTGACTCAGTGTGGACTGCATTTTGAGCTTCAGTCTGTTCACTATCCTACGGACAGAGCTAAGATTGCTTACCTGATTTCTCATCTGACCGGACGAGCAGAGGCGTGGGCCACAGCGGAGTGGGGAAGGAATTCACCTCTGTGTGATTCATTTACTCTCTTCACTCAGACATTTGTTCAGATTTTTCAACACGTCACTCCGGGCAGAGAAGCAGCTCGGACTCTGGTGAGCCTTCGTCAGGGCAGACGGAGGGTTTCAGATTACGCCATTGATTTCCGCACGGTGGCAGCAGAGAGTGGGTGGAACCAGACAGCTCTAGTGGATGCCTTTTTCTGTGGGTTGTCTAGTGCGCTGAAGGATCGGCTGGCAGCACTGGATCTTCCAGAGGACCTCGACGCTCTCATCGCCCTGGTCATCAAAATCGACAAACGGCTCTTCGATCAAGAGAGAGTGGTGTGGTGCCGAGGATTCTCCGCGGGATCTTCCGAGCAGGGGTTTCTCGGGCATCAGAAGTTCCTCATCTCTACGTCGGCCGGCTGTTACGTCACCGCAGGCTGACTCCGGGGAGGAGCCCATGCAACTGGGGAGGGCCCGACTGTCCACAGAAGAGAGACAGAGGAGATTCCGGGAGAGAGCTTGCTTCTATTGTGGGCAGCTTGGACATTTCATTGATCGTTGTCCGGTAAAAGGGCAGGCTCGCCAGTAAAGAAGAGGGTACTGGTGAGCCGTGCTTTTATGTCTAACACTCCCTCTCGACCCATGTTTCCAGTGACCATATCCTCAGCTGAGTTTTCCAGATCCCTTGAGGCGATGATTGATTCGGGGGCTGATGCTAGCCTCATGGACAGTTCCCTGGCTAAAGAGTTGGGGCTGGGTTCTGTTCTCCTGTCTGCCCCTTTAAGAGCTACAGCGCTGGACGGTCGGCTGCTTTGGCAGGTAACCCACCAAACCATTCCTGTCACTCTGACTTTTCCTGACCAACATTCTGAGACTATTGTTTTTCTGCTGGTAAATTCATCCTTCCACCCGGTAATTCTTGGGTTTCCCTGGCTCCACAAACATAACCCACACATTGACTGGTCATCAGGGGATGTTACGGAGTGGGGCGAGGCTTGTGCCAGTATGTGTTTTCAGTCCTGCCCTAGGGAGTTTTCTGACAATGTTTCGCCTGTTCCTACACTGGCGAGGGTGGCGGTGGCTCCTGTTTCCTCCCAGGTCGAACCTGGGAATGCTGAGGAGGGGATTGCTGATCCTTCCTCTGTGGACCCGGAGACTACGATGAAGGGAGATTTTCCTGATCTGTCTTCAGTTCCCTCCTGCTATGCAGACCTGAAGGAGGTTTTCAACAAGGCTAGGGCTACCGCTCTACCTCCACACAGACAGTATGATTGTTCCATTGAATTATTGCCAGGAACTTCTCCTCCTAAGGGGAGGTTATACTCCCTCTCCGCTCCTGAGACTCGTTCCATGAGGGACTACATTGATTCTGCTTTGGAGGCTGGGATCATACGACCCTCTTCCTCGCCGGCCGGTGCAGGATTCTTCTTTGTGGGGAAGAAGGATGGGTCTTTGCGGCCATGCATTGATTATAGTGGACTTAATGACATTACTGTAAAGAACAGGTACCCTCTCCCATTGATTTCTTCTGCCTTTGAACTGTTACAAGGTGCTACTATTTCCAACTAAGTTGGACTTAAGAAATGCCTATCATCTGGTGAGGATAAGGGAGGGGGATGAATGGAAGACTGCTTTCAACACACCTAGTGGACACTATGAGTATTTGGTCATGCCGTTTGGTTTAACTAATGCCCCAGCTGTTTTCCAAGCATTTGTTAATGATGTTCTCAGAGATATGTTGAATATTTTTGTGTTTGTGTACCTGGATGACATTTTGATTTTCTCCCGCAATCTGACTGAGCACATTCAACATGTCCGTGCTGTTCTTCTGAGACTACTTAACCATGAACTATTTGTCAAAGCTGAGAAATGTGAGTTCCATGTTCCCAAGGTGTCCTTTCTGGGATATGTGGTGGCGGAGGGAGAGATGAGCATGGATCCTGAGAAAGTCAAGGCAGTCATGGATTGGCCGGTCCCCACCAATCGCAAGGAGGTGCAACGTTTTTTGGGGTTTGCCAATTTCTATCGTAGATTTGTCAGAAATTTCAGTTCTGTTGCTGCTCCTCTGCATGTCCTTACCTCTGCCAAGACTAGGTTCGAGTGGACTCATCAAGCAGACTCGGCTTTTCAATCTCTCAAGGGACGCTTCGTGACGGCTCCAATTCTAACCATGCCGGACCCCAACCGACAGTTTGTGGTGGAGGTGGACGCCTCCAATGTTGGCTTGGGTGCTGTCCTCTCTCAACGCCTGCCCACCGATGGTAAGCTCCATCCATGTGCCTTTCTCTCTCGTAAACTGTCCCCTGCAGAGAGGAACTATGATGTTGGGAACCGAGAATTGTTGGCAGTCAAGGTGGCGTTGGAAGAGTGGAGACACTGGTTGGAGGGGGCGGAGCATCCGTTCTTGGTTTGGACTGACCACAAGAACTTGGAGTACCTTCGGTCAGCTAAGCGACTGAATTCTCGGCAAGCCAGGTGGGCGTTGTTTTTTAACAGATTCAATTTCTCACTGTCATTTCGTCCGGGCTCCAAGAATGTGAAACCAGATGCACTATCTAGACTGTTTGACTCTGGTTCCCCCCCTAAGTCTGAAGAGACCATTCTACCCGCTTCCTGTGTGGTCGGAGCTGTGGTTTGGGAGGTGGAGGAGAGGGTCAGACAAGCTACTGGAGACCTACCTGTCCCGGTCGGTTGTCCACCAAATCGATTGTTTGTTCCGGTGGAGCTTAGATCTCAGGTCATTCATTGGGCCCACTCCAGTGTTCTGTCGTGTCACCCCGGGGTTAAAAGGACAACGTTCGTGGTACA
This sequence comes from Zingel zingel, assembly GCA_023566125.1. Taxonomy (NCBI): domain Eukaryota; kingdom Metazoa; phylum Chordata; class Actinopteri; order Perciformes; family Percidae; genus Zingel; species Zingel zingel. Next base: position 9,506,054 of record CM042332.1, read on the forward strand.
ACAACGGTTCTGGTGGCCCGGCATGGGAGATTCTGTGAAGGAGTATGTGGCAGCCTGCCCGGTGTGTGCGCAGAATAAATCTTCTCACCAACCTCCAGCCGGATTGCTGCATCCCCTTCCTGTGCCCTCTCGTCCCTGGTCTGACATTTCTCTAGACTTTGTCACAGGTTTGCCTTCTTCGGAAGGGAACACAACCATCCTTACCATAGTTGATAGATTTTCTAAAATGGTTCATTTTGTTCCCCTGCCTAAGTTACCTTCCGCCAAGGAGCTGGCGGAGGTTATGCTCTCCAATGTGTTCAGGTTACACGGACTTCCCAGAGATGTGGTTTCGGACCGGGGACCCCAGTTCATCTCTCGATTCTGGAAGGCGTTCTGCAATCGGCTCGGCGCCACTGTGAGTTTATCTTCAGGGTATCATCCACAATCCAATGGGCAGACCGAACGTTTGAACCAGGAGTTGGAAGTAGGTCTCCGTTGTCTATCATCCAGGAATCCTGCTGGTTGGAGTAAACAGCTCATCTGGGTAGAATACGCCCACAATACTCTGCCATGCTCTTCCACCGGCCTCACTCCATTCCAGTGTGTGTATGGATACCAACCACCACTGTTTTCGGCTCTGGAACAAGAGGTGGGAGTACCATCCGCCCAGGCGTTAGTTCGCCATTGTCGGCGGACGTGGACCAGGGCACGACAAGTTTTGCTCCACAATTCTTCCCAATATAAGAAGTTTACAGATGGCCGGAGGTCCAAAGCTCCTACTTACACGGAGGGGCAGAAGGTTTGGCTGTCGACCAGGGATATTCCTCTCCGCGTCGAAAGCCGTAAGTTGGCACCCCGTTTTGTTGGCCCGTTCCCTGTCAAGAAAGTTATTAATCCTGTTGCTGTGAGTCTGAAACTTCCCAGGACCATGAGGGTACATCCGACGTTTCATATCAGTACGGGAGAGTCAGCTGGTGCCCGAGACTCCTGCTCCACCTCCTCCGCGCATCATCGATGGTGGTCCCGTCTATACTGTCAAGAAACTTTTGGCCGTCAGGAGACGGGGACAGGGTCATCAATATCTGGTGGACTGGGAGGGGTACGGGCCTGAGGAGAGATCTTGGGTTTCCGCCAGCAATATCCTGGATCCTGAACTCATTCAGGACTTCCACCGGTTGCATCCTGGAGATCCTGGGCCGTCTGGGGTCGGCCTTTAAGGGTGGGGTACTGTCATGTTTTATCCCTGTGTCAAGTTATGGTTTTTAGTTTGTATTACATTTTCTGTTTTGTCTTCAACTTCCTGTTTTATTTTGAAGGTTGTCTGTTTTATTTCCTGTTAGTTTCTTTCCAGCTTGTGTGATTACCTGTCCCGCCCTAATGTGTTGCATCTGTGTCTAATTTAGTTGTGTATTTAAGTTCTGTCTCCCCCTCTCTCCAGTGCGAGATTGTCTGTTGCCATGTGTCCAGCTTTTGAGCGTTTTCCCTGTGTTCCTGTTACCTGTTGTTTTTGGATTTCCCGGATTTTTGGACTTTGCCTGTCTCCTGGATTTTTCCCTATTGCCTGTCGTTTATTGGACACTGTTGCTGAGTTTATTTGTTGATAAATAAACTATTGTATTTTACATTCTGAGTCGTGCCTCGTGGGTCCATTATCTGTGTGCTTGATAGGGAGCAATTCGGGGTTCAGTATCTTGCCCAAGGACACCTCGACATGGAACTGCAGGGCCAGGGATGGAACCACCAACCTTCCGATTGGTAGGCGACCTTCTGATCCACAGCTGCCCTGTCTACACAATTTAAATAGTTTCATTTATTCCCAGAAGGAATTAACGGTACAAAGTACCCTTTCTTTTTATATTTTCTTCGAATAAAAAAATGATAAATTACTGTATGTTATTACAATTATGAAAGACAATTATATCTCTTGTAATTATTTTGTGCAGCATGTACGGAGGTACATGCTGCACAAAATAATTACAACCAATAATTTGTGTGGTCATAGACTGGTCCACACTCAGTCAATGTGTGGACCCCAGGAGAAATAGTTGCTACCCAAGTCGAAAAATAAAAAAATAAACGGGGAAGAAAAGCAACCTGTAGTGGTTAAGGCATTCTCTCCAGCTCTCTGGACGCAGAGGCACAGGCAGCAAGTGACCTTTCTCTCTGTTTATTTCTCTCTCCGTCCTCTACTCTTTGTCTTTCACCCTCTGTGTTCCCTGCCTGTCCCTCTCTCTGTTCATGAGCAAAATGTGTTAATAATCTATTTATACAACAATACTATATTACAATATAATTATGCTAGGTGTTTGTGATTGTGTTGAACAGAACAGGGACATAATGCTTATCCTATCCTAATCAAAGTGGGCTGTATATGCTCTTTCTCTCTCCTTTCCATCACCTTCTCTTTCTTTTTCTCAGAAACTGGCAAACCTAAACAAACAGATTTAACTACAGCTATTTCATCTCCACCTAATAATAATAATTTCACTGCTGCTATTCAGCTAAAACGGTGTTTGCCTGGTTTTTACTTTACATTTTATTTAGCTGACACTTTTACCCAAAGCGAGTTAAAATCAGTGCATTCAACCATGAAGGTACAAACTCGGAACAGCAAGAATCACATAGAAGAAGTACATACTGTAACTTCAAATATGCCATGCCAGTGCCAAATGTAGCCTAAGTGAAACACATAAGTGCAAGTTATCATCTGTGCAAAGTATGCGTCATGTGCACACTTTTTTTTTTTTTTTTACAGCACATCCTTCTTGGGAAAGTACACATGTTTTTTTGTGCAAAGGCATCATTTAAACATCTGGCCAATGGTGTGCCTAGTAATGGTTGCTAAGCTATAATTGGACAATCGCTGTTTGAAGGAACTGTTGTCTCATATCTTTTAAGCATCCATCCATCCATCCATCTTCGTCCGCTTATCCGGTAATCTTTTAAGCACTAAAAGAAAAAAAAGTGTCTGGCAAACAATCTTTTAGATTTCAGTCACCTCAAAAAACACAAAACACATCACAAATTAGTTATGCGGGATGAGTTTATTTCTTCACTTGAAAGCTCACAATGGCAACAATAATCAAAGGGAGAATGCTTAGATGGATGGAGGCAGTCACGACTTCTTTTAAGGTGCTCCTGCTGCTTTTCCAGCACCAGTCAGTGGTGTACAAAAAATCAATTCTTGAGATTTCTTGAGGAAACAAAAACTAACTACCAAACAATGGGCTGAATTTGAGCATGAATTGAATCTACTTACTTTACTGATTTAATTCAAACATTAAAAAAATTACATAAAAACAAAATAAACAATAATACCGGACATGTACAACAATAAGCAACACAAATTAACATATCACGTCCAAAAAAAAAGTAGAAAGAAGCTTGTCTGATGCTACCACTATTCTATACTAATCTTATCCGTCAATACATCAATTACGTCAGTTTTGTTTGTGCTGACACTAATTATGCAATTATTCCAGCCAGTGATATCCCTCCACCGGAGCACCTAACTGCCATCCGCCCAACTGTCACTGCATGGCCTATGTGTCCCCTTCTGAATGTCCACATACAGTATCACAAAGACCAAAGCTGTGTCCCAATTCGTAGACCGATTGCGTTACACCGGCACGACGAAGGTTGTCCCATTTAATTTAATTTTGAAGGCTTCTTCAATTGCGGCCCACAGATGTGGCCTCCTTTTACAGAATTCAGAGGACCCAACTGTTGTATCCTTCACAGCCCCAGGATTCCCAGCATTCATTTCGTCATTCAATCAGAGGCACAGGCAAACACAAACGCTAACAAGCGGGTTTTTTTCTTACAATTTTCGTCTTCTATTTTATTATTAAATTCACTGAATTTTAATGAATTAAATGGCCAATAAAAAAATTGCTCCAAATTTGCTTAGGGATGTAGAAGCTCCATAAACTGCCTGACGCCAGCTAGCTCTGCGGGAGTAGCTAGATTAGTGTGACCAGATGTCCCGGTATGACCGGGACAGTCCCGATTTTGAGTTGCGTGTCCCGAGTCCCGACAAAAGCCTCTCGGGACGCTCACTGGTGTTTTTTGCGCCCAACGACACCTTCCCGGCAGCTAACCCTAACCTTAACCCTAAACATAACCATTGCCGCGCTGCCTGGGAGGAGATGTTGGGGGCAAAAAACACCAAAGACCTCTTGGGACGCTAAAATGTCCCGGTTTACACCAACCACTATGAAATTGTCCCGGTTGTCAGCGATTACATAGCCGAAGTGGTCTTATTATAGCCTGATCATTAACTAAACCCATGTAGAAAGACTAATAAAGCGTCCAGCGTATGATTTTAAAAATGTGTGTGTGTGTGTGTGTGTGTGTGTGTGTGTGTGTGTGTGTGTGTGTGTCAGTCAGTCAATCGTAGCGGTCTGCGTCTGCATAATCTGTGCAGCCAACATTATAATGTATATTTGTAAACATTGTTGCAATGCCTCTTCTTATCTATCTCGTTTTAAGCGCGGTGAAGTTGGCTGGACGTTTGATATTTAGTTGATATTCAATTTTAACTTCCCCTTCGTTCGAGATCGACAACACAATTCAGGTCAATGACGTGATCAGGGTCAAAGAAAGTTGACATTATTACAGAGTATCAAGAGAAAACAACTACAATTATTATCGCTAGAGATTTGTATCCGACATAAAGCTTCATAGCACTTCATCATCTGTTCTGTCGCTAGGTTCTGTGTATGGGACCGTCGACAAATTACCGTTTTGGTAGATCGGCAACGACAGTAGGGATGCAACAGAGACAAGAGATGTTCACGTGTAGGCTACATGAGGGTTTATTATTATGTTTTCTCTCTCTTTGAGACACTTGACCAAATGGTAAAATACAAAGAACAACTTCTGGCTCTGTTTCGGTGCTGTAGTTAACGTTTTGACCACTTATCAGCTGCAGCTGTCAAGGTTGGTAGGCGACAGGAGCGGTGCTTCGACGCAAACAGGAAATGCTCTGCAGACCAGACCGACTCATTTCAGAGACCGCTCATTTTTTTTTTTTTGGAGTATTTGATCGCTCCTCAACTTAACCAGAATTTGTTCTGTCCCTCCTTTGTTAAGGCCGTCTCAAAGCTCTTATTCCTGACCTGAGGAGCGAGCATGGAGGAGCGATCCCCGAGGAGCTATAAGCGAGGATACACAAGAGCAGCCCTCTCTGAAGGCGTGAATTTCACTAAAACAAAAATGTGAACCTTATGGTGGTGCTGGAGGGGAAGTCACCGGTGTCGGTCGTGGTTTTACGTTGAAGTCCAACAACTGATCAACGGATCCAATTATAAAAAAAATTCTCCACACATTTAATCAAACAGTACTCTTAATTTTCAATGAGACATGGCAGCCCTGTTGTAAACTACACATACCTATGACAGTTTGACAGATAGTTGCAACATTACATATTTTTCCATCAATCTTTAGAGAGACTCATTGGTCTTTTTCCTAATGTGACCGTAGTTTATATTTTTACAACAATTGTGAAAGTAAAAGACGAAAGTTAATGGTAGTTTGGAAACAGACCCTTTGCCATAAGCTGACTTAGCTGAATTATTTTTATTGGTTTCTTCACAAGAAACAAATAACACAACAATCATTCCACAACATCCACCCTTCTGTCCCTGGACACTGGCAAGCACAGACAGACAAAAAATTACAATGTAAATAAAAATATACAGAGGCATAAAATGCCATGCTTTTATCAATAATGGCACTATGGATAAAAGATAAATAAATAAAATAAAAATATATGTTAGATATCCAAATCATAGGCCCAAAATGAGTAAAAGAGAGTTGCTGGGTCCCCGTCACACCGTTGACAGGTTGGATCCAGTTCAGGAAAAAGTTGAGCAAGTCTGCTCTTAGACAGGTGAATTCTGTGCAGAATTTTAAATTGGATAACGATGTGTCTAACACATATAGATGCTGAGTGAATCCCAGCCACAGCCAACCTCCAACTGTCCTCTGAAAATCTTGTACCAAAATCCTCCTCTTATATTGATTTAAGGTGGTCCAGAGGGGGCGAGGCAACAGACGGTAATACATTTTGGATATCGAGTTTTGTTCAGAAGGGCCTTCATGAATACAATCCTCTAAACCAACTGGCTTGAGTTTGACAGGGGAATGTTGTGATATTCTTTTTGACAAAATTGGAGGTACCAAAAGAAGTGAGATTGACTTTAAACATATCTGTCACGGTGCTCAGGCCCTGCCTGGACCACTGTTTGAAAGCAGTGTCTAACAAGGATGGCATAAATAGTGGGTTACTGGTAAGAGTAAATACATTTATGGCCAAGTGTAATCAATTAATAGAATTTAATTTTAATTTCAGCTGTATAGATTGAAAAAAAAAAGATAATTTACATTAGTATGCATGTTCATTTCATTAGAATATAAAATCAATAACATGCCATTTTACACAAATATTGCCATTGCCATATAATATAGTTTTTTTCTTTTCTTTTTAGCCGTATGGAGCTGCACTCTTTCTGCTGCAGTGTACAACACATCAGAGGGACAGTAACAAGCTTGGCTGATGCATACAGTACCAGTTGAGGCATTGTTAATGAAAATAAATTGATTTGGATGTTTACATGACATAATTATTAACTGAGGAGATGCTTGAGCCCTATATGCCCTATTACGTCTGTGCCGAGAGCAACACACAAACTCAATTTTCAAAAGAGCGAGTCAGAGCAAAATCAATGGTTCGGTCCGTTCGCCATGTGCCATACCGGAACAGGAGAGCCTCAGAAACAAAGCGTTTTCCATGCCAAACTCGTAGATTTCATTGTTTTGGAACATAGTTCAACATAGTCAACATAGTTCAATAGTTTCTTCTTTAATCTTTAATCAAAATAGACCTGACCCTCCCTTCACCAGCAATACATTTTGGATGACCCTCCAAAATGATATTAAAACAAGGGATGATCCTCCCCAACAATTCATTGATGCCTTCTGTACTGGTTTGCGCTTAGCAAATACATACAAATACCCATTGTTTTTTTACAGCCATGACATACTTGACTAAAGCTCTGCATTCTCATCTGACGCATCCCACTCCTCTGTTATGGTGTGGTGGCCATTTCAGGAGATTTACTCACTAACATTGTTGGGGAAACACAATAAGCATGGAAACTAAATGCACACTTCCTGCATTACTGCATTACTTCAAATACTAAGTTACTCCTCTAGTAAACTAGTATTCAAATGAAATAAAACAAAAAAAAAAACATTGAGACCATTCAACAAAGGACACTGGGAAATAACAATTCAACACTAGTTGCTATGGACTCGTCACTAGGCTTCCTCAGTCATTGTATATTTTAGCACATAGGTAAAGCTGCCGAAGCTGAACATTATCCAAAACTCCATTTCTCAGACAAGCGTCAATATGGGGGCTTGCATGCTACCACTCCTTTCTTCTCAAATGCCTTGTCGTTGTCGTTGTTTGCACAATTTCACAAATAATCACCGGGACCGAAAGGATATTTGAGTCAGGTATGACTGCAGCCCGGAGACCTCCAGTCTCATGCATGCCCTCCCGTCTGGTGCAGTCTGCGAGCTTCAACTTTTCAAAATAAAAGCTTGCGTCTGGTATGTATTCGTACGGTGTTTTGGATGTTTTTGAACTAAACAGTACGGCAATCATGCTAATGAATACAATTATTTTTTCATCAGATGTCTTAGTTACAACACGATGGAGCTAGCTAAGCACTTTTGTGTTTATATGTGCGAGCGGGATTTATTCAGTTTGGGAAATTTCACGGTCTCTAAAGCTACAGCTCATATTGTCTGGCTGACTAAACAGGGAGGAACCCATCTGCTAGCAATAGGGCCCGAGACTGAGAGAGCTACATGGAGTTACATGGATAAATATGCACCAAACAAGCCACTTTGAAATGTTGCTGTTCTCACGAATACAAAAGATGGGTGACCCTCCCCCCTAGACTAAAAAAATTGGATGACCCTCCCCTCAACAAAGAATAAAAAGACATGACCCTCCCCTATTTTCCTCTGGTGGTCCATTCCATAAATACCGAACGGTCCCTTAGTCCAGCTAGGATCGATACAGATCAAAGATTTGTGGCTGTGTTTTAGTTGTTAAAATAGTGTAGTGATGTAACATACGACCGAGAGTCTTCGCAGGACGTTTATTTAGAAAATTGCAGTGGCTGCTGCTGATGCCAATATTTGTAATGTACCGAGGAGTTTAACAACTGCTGGAATGGAATGTGAACGCTGAGTGGGAGATTCAATGTCATCTTTGATTTCTTCCAGTAAATGTAATATTGCATGGCTGCTTAATCTGTAACGCTTAATTATTTTGTGTTCACGCAACTGAAAAAGTGTGATCCTTGTGGCAAAAATCTTTTCAGTTCGTCTCCTTGGTCTATGTCTTCGTCTCGCTCGGGTTATTGCTGCAATTTCACCAGGAGGCATATGCGAAAAAAAACCCTTGTGACTGGTTTACACCTGCTTTTAAGAGGCAGACAATGATCAACGCAAAATAGAGGTGTGCTTTGCGCAAAATTCTGCACAGAAACAGGCCTACCCTTGACAAAAGCGCTGCCTCTGGTTCTGATGTACATGATATAAATAGTTTCGAATATAACACTACTTGGTATTTTGGTACCTTAGGTGGCAACATAAAAAGCGGAGGGACTCATTCTGAGGGAGGAGGTGTTTAAGGGGACACAAGAATCAGCAACAAGTGTACCAGAGGGTATAAATAAATGTCCTGAAATATTTTCATGGAAGTGCAAGTTGGAGAAAGGTTGGGAGGACTAAGTGGGAGATCTTGTGCTCAAATCAAACAACAACATTGTGGTGGTGATAGCACAGTAGATATGACACATGCCTTTGGTGTGGAATAGCTAGGTTTGATTTCCACTGCGAGGAACCAATGTGTTCCTGAGCAAGACACATAACCCCTAGTTGCTCCAGAGGTGTGCGACCGCTGATAGTGTCAGCTAAATGTAAGGTAATAACAGATGAAAGGAGGAAAAATGGAGAGCCACATGCTTGGTCCATTTAAGATCACAGACATTAGGGTAGTAATGTGACATAAAGTATTATAATGCTATATATTCTTTTAAATGACTGACATGATCTTTATTTCCAGTTCTCGAACATGAATGGAATTTAAGAATAGGAGAGATTCTGTTGGCAAAGTTGGGCCCCTATAAGCGTTTTACAACTGATTTTATGAACCTGGCTCCAGGGAGAGAATTGGAGAGTGAGGTAAGTCTTGTTTTATAAGCTGCTTTAGAGTTTTACTCTTTGATATTCACATTCATATTTCTTTTGTGTAGATTGTAAATGCTTATCTGCTGTGGTTGGCAAAACAGATAACAGAAAAGAACAGAAAATCAGTGATTGACACCTTCCAAATGACAGTAATCTGGAATGGTACATCAAAGGGGATGAAAACGATAAGGATAATAGTTGCTTTAAAGTTGTTTTGTACAATTATAACACCTAAAAAACGAATAATTACTTGCAGCTTGATGTTGCTCAGTAGGTAGTGTTAATTGGGGCTGTCTGCAAGGACAGGCATTGGACCCTCGTAAGTGAACTTTAATCAATGCAATTCAACTATATTTGCAACTCTGACAATCTTGTACATTAAAGTATCCTATCTGTAAAAAGCCATGTATCCAGAAGAGGGCAGATCTGTATTTGTATATCCATTTTGAGCCACTTCCCAACAACTCACACAGCGTAGGAATTCAACAAGGTAAGCAAATTCAGGATTTATTGTCATGTCTTTTGTTAATGTGTTTCTGATGTGCTTATTAATTCTTTACTTTAGGGCATTCATGTGGAAAAACAAAACAAAACAATGTGTCAAGATGGAGGTGTGACATGGTGTCACATCCCCGTCAGCAGGATTCCACATCCTGTGGAGTGTTGGTGTGCAAAGTAAGATTATGTACCCAGTGTGCTTTTTAAAACCTTTTTATAAGGACACAAATAACACAAACCTGTATTTTCAAGTAGCAGAGCCGCTCCTAAATGGAGCCAGCATAGAATTTGATGTTGACGCAGCAGGCATCAACATCATGAGGGAAGAAATTGCCAGGAGACTGATGGTTGATTCTGGTAAGCTTCAATTAACTCCACTGAAACAGTCTCCACTGCTCAATTCTATGCATTTTTGCCCTGCATTTCTTTATTTATTGTGAAGCTGATGTGGGATCTTTCAACTTGAGGCAATGGTTTCCACGTCAACATTTCATTCATTTGCAGCGGTATTATGGTTTCAATTAACTGGTTTTAAATGGCTGTTTATTTGTGTTGGAAACCAGTAAAATACCAAAATGGTCTTAAATGCATGGACAGTGTGGTCACATCTTGATCTGACTGCCTCCTGTTTTTAATGATATGCTGTATGAGATATTTTCATGTCATACTTAATAATAATATAATTTGCTGTGGAGCTTGTGACGCACTGAGATGGTCTTCTGACTTTGTGACATTTGTTTTCCCACAATGGCACGAGTTCGAATCCCAGGAATTCATGTTTATTTATTTATTTGGTCACGTTTGAAAGAGCTGAATAGCTCTTTAAATGGTGTAATATCAGAGATGGACATTTGAGTTTCAAGTTTATTTCAATGTGGTAAACAAAGACAAACATACAAGACATGTGCATGTTGTGGAAAATCAAACAAAATAAAGACAATTTCACAGGAAGAGCAACTTGTCAGTTATGTGCATGCAGTGTGGTCACAACTTGATCTGGCTGCCTCCTGATTTTAAGAGACTGTATGATGCAAGTTGTTTATTTGCCATGCCGACAAATAATCGCGGTAATAGCACAATGGGTTAGTCTGCTGGCTTTTGTTTATTTTTTTCCCACAGTGGCAACAATGAATCCTGTGAATTAATGTTTGTTTATTTATTTGGTCACGTTTAAAAGCGCTGAACAGTTCTTCTATGTGACACGTTTACTTTAACGGGCTCTAAAGACGAATAGGTGTATTAAATAAAACGTATTATAGACAATAACAGGAAGAGCAATGCTCTCTTCCTCTTTTCCGTAAGAACAAGCAACATTCAAAACGCGACTGCCGTGTTACCTTTTAATGTTTAATGTTTTAATATTTTCATGACCAACTTTACAAAGAGGCATTCACATGGACAGCTATGTATTCTCTTCCCATTTTCAACAGCTGTCATCACTACGACAACATTACTTTATGAACTTGATTTTAAGATTTGTAATTATTTATTTACTGTAAACAAAAGAAAAATGTGTGAATCTGTCATTATTGCACAATTCCTCCAAGTACCTAACTAAAAAACTAAAAATCCCTATCCTTACTAGAGTCAATATAGTGTTTAGTAACTCCTAAATAATGTTGATTACTCACTGATGTCCAGTGATCAGCGGTTAATGAGACAGCGTTTGCAGCACCTTGCAGCTGTTCCAGTTGGGCTGCATTCTCCGTATCATACAGGCTGTGTATCTGTGAAAACTACTGTCCCCATCGACAGCAACGAGACAGATCAGAACATGCCAACCGTAGTACGTCTTTAAGACCCGAGTCCTCTACGATACTGACAGGTCTGCAGTTAGTTGCCACCCGTTTCGCAAGAGCTGTAGTAATTTTTTGGGATTTGGTTTCATCCACAGGTCGGCAAGTAGCACTCTCCAAAATAGTGCTTTGCCTGAGTGGGTAGCATGCTAGCGGGTAGCATCACGTTAACTGTACTACTATGCTTAGCTCCGTAGGTGGTAGCTCAAGCTTGACGTGCTTCGGTGATACAGTGAGGAAAATAAGTATTTGAACACCCTGCTATTTTGCAAGTTCTCCCACTTGGAAATCATGGAGGGGTCTGAAATTGTCATTGTAGGTGCATGTCCACTGTGAGAGACATAATCTAAAAACAAAAATCCAGAAATCACAATGTATGATTTTATAACTATTTATTTGTATGATACAGCTGTAAATAAGTATTTGAACATCTGAGAAAATTAATGTTAATATTTGGTACAGTAGCCTTTGTTTGCAATTAAAGAGGTCAAACGTTTCCTGTAGTTTTTCACAAGGTTTGCACACACTGCAGGAGGGAGTTTGGCCCACTCCTCCACACAGATCTTCTCTAGATCAGTCAGGTTTCTGGGCTGTCGCTGAGAAACACGGAGTTTGAGTTCCCTCCAAAGATTCTCTATTGGGTTTAGGTCTGGAGACTGGCTAGGCCACGCCAGAACCTTGATATGCTTCTTACAGAGCCACTCCTTGGTTATCCTGGCTGTGTGCTTCGGGTCATTGTCATGTTGGAAGACCCAGCCTCGACCCATCTTCAATGCTCTAACTGAGGGAAGGAGGTTGTTCCCCAAAATCTCGCAATACATGGCCCCGGTCATCCTCTCCTTAATACAGTGCAGTCGCCCTGTCCCATGTGCAGAAAAACACCCCCAAAGCATGATGCTACCACCCCCATGCTTCACAGTAGGGATGGTGTTCTTGGGATGGTACTCATCATTCTTCGTCCTCCAAACACGGTTAGTGGAATTATGACCAAAAAGTTCTCTTTTGGTCTCATCTGACCACATGACTTTCTCCCATGACTCCTCTGGATCATCCAAATGGTCATTGGCAAACTTAAGACGGGCATTGACATGTGCTGGTTTAAGCAGGGGAACCTTCCGTGCCATGCATGATTTCAAACCATGACGTCTTAGTGTATTACCAACAGTAACCTTGGAAACGGTGGTCCCAGCTCTTTTCAGGTCATTGACCAGCTCCTCCCGTGTAGTCCTGGGCTGATTTCTCACCTTTCTTAGGATCATTGAGACCCCACGAGGTGAGATCTTGCATGGAGCCCCAGTCCGAGGGAGATTGACAGTCATGTTTAGCTTCTTCCATTTTCTAATGATTGCTCCAACAGTGGACCTTTTTTCACCAAGCTGCTTGGCAATTTCCCCGTAGCCCTTTCCAGCCTTGTGGAGGTGTACAATTTTGTCTCTAGTGTCTTTGGACAGCTCTTTGGTCTTGGCCATGTTAGTAGTTGGATTCTTACTGATTGTATGGGGTGGACAGGTGTCTTTATGCAGCTAACTACCTCAAACAGGTGCATCTAATTTAGGATAATAAATGGAGTGGAGGTGGACATTTTAAAGGCAGACTAACAGGTCTTTGAGGGCCAGAATTCTAGCTGATAGACAGGTGTTCAAATACTTATTTGCAGCTGTATCATACAAATAAATAGTTAAAAAATCATACATTGTGATTTCTGGATTTTTGTTTTTAGATTATGTCTCTCACAGTGGACATGCACCTACGATGATAATTTCAGACCCCTCCATGATTTCCAAGTGGGAGAACCTGCAAAATAGCAGGGTGTTCAAATACTTATTTTCCTCACTGTATTTTAATTCTGCTTTACACAATGTGCATATGGCTTTCGACTTGTCTACGAGCCGTCCGGGAGTTTTGGAGAATAAAAAACGCCATTCAGGATTTCATTGCTGCTGTCTTTCTCCATCATGCCTGCAGCCTGCAGCAGCAGGATGTGTTACGAGGAAGTGGCAGCTTGATGATAAGTAACGGTGCTGCAAAGGGTCAAAATAGTAGCCTGTTAGGCACGACGCAAAGCCGAGTGAAGTGTAAAATAAATTAATAAATGCCGGCATGCGATTAAAAAAAAAATAATTGCATCGCTTCGGCCTTAGAATCGCATTCCGATTAATGCTGACAGCCCTGATATATATATATATATATATATGTATATATATATATATATATATATATATATATATTTCTAGTTCATAAATAAGAGTTTTGGCATGGCATCCATGGATTTGAAAGGGGGATTTAATTCTTGCATGCTTTCCTCACAAATCACACACTGCATACAACTGCATGTTGGGGTTTGGTTACTAGCCAAAGCTCATGACCATAGATAGGTAAAGGGTTGGAACATGGATCGACCGTTAAATCGAAAGCTCGCCTTCCAGCTCAGCACCCTCTTCACCATGACGACCAGAAAAACGTCAGATGCCATAACAGATGGAACACATCACCCAGGGCTGATTCCACTGCTGCATTTTTCTCAGGAACTCTCTCTCTTCTGAACGGTCAATATTTTTCACTCAATATTTCCAAGAATGCTCGGGCTTTTAAGAGTTTAAGCATGACAAAGTCTCAAGGTTGTCTTTGAAAACTTTCATGTGACGCACACTTCATAGGCAAAACAAAATAAAAGAGAAAGAAAGATGAAGAGAGGGTGTGACAGTAAATAAAGTAGATATTTATTTATTTTTAAAGAATCTCAGCTCATGCAAGGATACAGCTCTTGTAAACAAAATCACTTGAAAATATGTTATAAATGTGCACAGATTTCTTCTTGGTGTCAAACTGGAATGTACAATATATGGAAGTTAGCTGTATTACAGATATAACATGAAGAGCTGTCACCCAAACACCCCCGGTCCCGCTTTCCCACATTGTGATTATTTCATCGTCCAGCCATATCGTGTACAAGCTGCTTGCTAAAAAAAAAAAAAATGTTTTTTTAATGTTAGGCATCAACATATTGCATGAGTGCCATGCTCATTAAGGTCAGATATACAGTATCAACTTGGTCAAAGCACTCTGGAGTCCACGGTTTAACATCACCGACTCTTGTTACACTTTGTGACACGAGCAAAAGCATGCACACACGCGTCGAACACATGGAATGAAGCCTGAACAGGATTTAAAAGCAAAGCAACACTGCTTTAAGACATTTGTGAGACATGTATACAGATATTTAAAATACAAAAACAAGGTATAACAGTAACCAGTACTTGTTTTTTTGTGGTACAGAAGAGTATTGAGGAGTATTTTGACTTGGAAAATGAAACCTGCTGTAGATCAACACTTGGGGCTTAAATGTTGCTTTCACCCATATTGAGACCAGAAGTTACACTTGGTACTGTACTAGGTCTCGGTTTTTTCAAAAAGTATCTCAACACCGAGATACGCAGTTAATAAGCACAGCACCACACACCGTATTCAGGGCTCAAGGCTACGAGTTAGAGCCGACAGAGTAACACACATGGTACTGTGCATTAGCATTATCATATATGTAGCCCTGAACCTTGCTAGCAGTGGGAACAATCCACTTACCCTGGTATTAAAGGGCAGCAGTAGTTCTGCTGAACACACTTTTTTTTAAACTGCAGTGTACACTTGACTGACCCATTGACCCTCATCTTAAAACTCTAACATGTAGGATTCACCACACTAAAGCCTCAAACAAGACTGAGTCAGCCATGCTAGCAGCTCTATGAGGGTGTACTCTGCTTTGAGCTAAATGCTAACATGCTCCAATGACACGTTTTCGAAAACAGCATGACCAATTTTTTGTTTGTTTTCAGTCTTCCACTGTAAAATAGCCGACTCGGAGTATAAATAGTTGACTCAGCATATCTTGATCATAATTTGAAAATAACAATTCTTATGAAATTGTTTTGTTTATGCCATGTCTTTATATATATATATATATATATATATATATATATATATATATATATATATATATATATATATATATATATATAAAAACATTGGCCGACATATTGCTAGCAGATATTTCTTTCTAAACGTTCATATATTAATATTGGCCTTAAGAATTCCAGTATTGGTCAGGTAATAATGTTAGCATGCTGATATTAACAGGTATAAGGTTAAGCATGTTGACCAACTTAGTTTAGCGTGTTAGCATGCTAAAATTGGTTCACCAGTAAGTGCAGCTGATAGGAATGCCATTAGTTTTGCAGGTATTTGGTAACAACACATTCTCACTCCCATTGCGTAAAATACGGATGCTTGGGCAGGTGCCTTAGGCGTTATTACTGACACTAAAAATCCTTTAGCGTCATATCTAAACGCGCTTTATCTAAGCGCTCTTGGTTGGAACTATTGTCGCCACTTTTTGCGCTCTGGGTCGGGACGTACGTTTAACTGAAACTGACATGCGGCACAAGAACAGGACAGTTAGGTTTAGGAAAAATATCGTGGGTGGGCTTATAAAAAAGATACGTTTCAGTGACACGCGGGACAAGAACGTGACAGTTGGGTTAAGGAAAAGATCGTGGGTGTTTGACCCATCCACCACCCCAACCACCCTCCTTACGCGGCATTTCGGTCTTTCAAACTACTCGCTACTGTTGTCGCTCTTAATACTACGTCATCTTAAAGCGCCGCGGAGCTGCTGCTCTGCCCGGTGTGTTCTACACACACGCTGAAGGGTGCTTTTTGCGTCGTATCTGACGCCGAGAGCCACTGCCCAAGCGTACGTATTTTACCATTTGGGAGTGAGAACAGGTTGGTAAAGTATTGGACAGATAAGAGACTTGTTTGTGCTGATCCTCTTGCCATGCTGCAATGATGTAGACGTGTGTCAGTACACAGACTCCACCCAGCTGAGTGTGGTCAGGCTTTTCCAGCCTGGCGTTAAGTCATTCTAGCATGTTATCCTGATGTTGGCATTGGATGACAAGTCAGAGTCACTAAAGTTATAAGGATACATCATCTGATAGCAATACATTTTGGGCCAATGCATCGGTTAGATATTGGTATATTTCACTGGATAAGTGAGAACTCTTGGTGGTGTCACACACACACACACACACGCACACGCACACACACACAACCAACAACATCCTGAGGATTCATTCCCTGGACTATAAATGTCTACCAAATGTCTATGCAACCCATACAATATCTATCCAGCCATTCCAGTCTGGACCAAAGTGGTGGACTGACCGATCAACTGACAGACTGATAGCGATTGCTATCTCTAGAGTTATTGCGCTAGGTGGCTAAAAAGACACGGGCAGACACAGATTGCACCAAATTTCACTGGGATTGTCTTGACAAAAACCTACACCGAGAGAATCGTTTCAAGGAATATATAATCACATAAGAATTTTACACATAGGGGCTTTAAACTCTGCTCCTCGAAGAGAGTTAGGATAAGTGAGTTTATTTCATTATTATTGCTGCTCTCTGCTTCCAGTTAGCTTTACTTGTGTACTTGGAATGTGGGAAGAGATGGAGACTAGAAGACTAGAAGACTCACATGTACAATAAGGACAGGCGTGCTGTGCATGCTCATACATAAAACATTACAGAGCAGCAAGACAAGGCTCCTCTCAGATCTAATAATTCTCTTTGAATCAAAGAGGGATGGGATGAAGTGGAGTCCGAGGTAGAACGGGCCGTGACAGATTACAGGGATGATGGCCAGATGAAAAACAGGTCGCAGAAATGATCAAAGCGATAAATATGCATTGGTTATCAACTTTGATAATGGAAGAGTGGATTCTCTCTTTTCTTTCTCTTTAGAGGTTTTTTTATTTATTTTTTTGCATGTGGACTCTGCATTACCTGCAGACTATAACCCCCCCCCCCCGGGATTCCACCAGGCGCGGATGTGCCGCGTTCCGGCTGCGCCGTGGTTCTGTTCCGTCTCACCGCCAATGCCTTCATACCACACCGGGATGGTCTCGGAAGCTTGAGAGTTTTGCCTGCCCGACTCGCAGATTTAGTTGTTTTTCGGTCATTTTTCCTAGATATTCTTTCATCTGTGTTTTTAGTTGTTGGAATAGTGCAGTGATGTGATATATGATCAGGAGTCTTCACACTGCGTTTATTTTGAAAATTGACTGGATGCTCTATCTTTCCACTACCTGCCCGGCCTGTTGGAACGTCTCCGTAAAAAAAAAAAAAAAAAAAAAAAAATAGACCTGGCGCGTGTTTTTAGCGGAGCGGAGAGCTGCTTCTGGGACGCAACTGGTGGAATCACAAGCCTTCTCATTTAATAGTTGCGCCTGGTGGAATCTCGGTGTTACTCTGGCTAAAGTTCTAAAAACATTCACAGCGAGTGAAACAATTTGACAAAAATAGAAGAGACCAGCATAGGAGAGGCCCTCTCTATATAATAGGCATGTCAGTAGACTTAAAAAATATAGATATACAATATCATGCTGCAAAATTTCCAGACACCATCGTGGTATATATGTAAGCTCCCAATACAAACACTTAATATCATTTTGTTTTTAAACAGGCACAGTAGTGATACCCTGGATAGGAATGCTAGAAACCACATAAAAGACCGATAGAAGCAGAGCTCTCTCTGAAATGTAGGAAAGAAAAAAAAATCATTTGCTATGAGGATCAAAAAAAGATGTTAACTGAAATCAAACATTTTCTTTTTTTTTTTTTTTTTAAATCAACTATTTGTGCATCATAAAAAAAATATGAGAAAAAAAGAGTTAGGAGAGAAAAACGAGCGTCCCCGGCTTTATACAAAGTCAGTAGTACTGAGAGCGGACCTCCTCCCTGAGGGGTTCAAGGAACTCTGGAGTGACAGGGAGAGAGTGGGAGTGGCAGAGATCAATGTCCAGCGCAGTAGTTTGAAGTAAGGCCTCCGTTTTTTTTGTTTTTTTTTGTGTTGGCGAAAGAAAAAACGAAAAGAAAAAAAGAGAAACATATACATTTGTAACGTAATTACATCTAGCTTGAATTGAATTTTTTTTTTATATGTGCAAAATGTAAATCTTACAAATATGGGGAGAGGTCCCCCCCCGCCCCCCGTAGATCACTGAAAAAGGATTGTGCTCGAGGTGGCTCGCCCACCCTCTCTCCGTCCATTCAGGGATACGTCCGTCACCGCCGTTTGGTCGACAGCCCAGCAGCCGACTGCGAGGCTTGCTATTGATTAGAGCGCGGGCTTCACGTTGAGTGGATGGTCCGCTTCAGTTTTTCTATCTCCATCTGCGAGGACACAATTACAAAACACACACAGTATGGAGATTATAACACTGAAAAAGTAGACCGACCCAGGTGGCATTACGGCTGGGTACCGACTTCAATACTTTTTAGGCACCGACCGAATTGCCTCTGAAGTATCGAGTATCGAAAAATGCCTCGTCATTCAATACCCGGTTTCAATACCTATGAGGAGTAAATCTCATCAGTGTCAGTGAGCCAATAGGCACGCAGCATGCTTCTACTGAGATCTAATGTTTGTAATTGGCTGTCTAACATTAAACGTCATAGAGACACACAGGCATAACGCTACGTTACTCATGTAGTAGGAGCTGCAAAATTAATAAAAAGATTTCTGCAGTAATGTGTAATGTTGTAATTTATTTTTGTTTTATGAAATTGGTATAGAAAAAAGTAGTGTTTAGGAACCGGTATCAAAGTCACGGTATTGGTATCGGTACTGGTTTTGAAAATGTTGAAATGATACCCAGCCCTTAAAGTGGAATAAGGGCTTCAATTATTTATCTGCCAGAGTAGGATGAGCCCATGATTACGCCAACATCTCAGATCTTTTGATCTTTTCAGTAACTTTCTGCTTGTTTACCCCGCCCCTTCCCCCAATCAGATTTGAACTGGGCTGTGTGCAATAGCTGTACTGTTTTAGTTATGCTGCTCTCTCGTGTATGCATTTTCATTTGATTTATTCATAACATTTTTGTGTTGTGTATGAAAATGTGTTGGCTCATGTGTGAGCTGCTGAATACTCGAATTTCCCCGCAGTATTGAATAAAGTAAAAATAAAAAATATCTATCTATCTATCTATCTATCTATCTATCTATCTATCGTATCATCCCTGCTGGGAAGCACGATGATGTAGGTCTCCCGCTGTGGAAGAGAACTGGAATGGCAATGAAGCCACGTGCTGGAGGAGAACGTGAGCTGAGCAGCAATTGACAGTTTCATTAAAAAAAGAAACTTGACTGATGTTGCCAGACCATTGTCATAAAATCGGCTCAAACCACACCCACGCTTCCTGAAGCAGATCAGTTGAAGTTTTCAGTGTTAAACTGTTAATAAATAATACCTAAGTGTTTTTTTTTATTTATTTCAAACTCTGAAATTGGCTGTTGCTTTTTAAGTCATGACTACTAAACTTAATTAGTAGTCCATTGCAAAGAATTCCATTGCATACGGAAGAAAGAGCAGCCCGGACCCACAGGTCCACAACTTATTATCACCTAATTTTTTACATTAAACGGCATGAATACATCTGGAGCCTAGTTACTAGCTCGTCTAGCAGGGAGTTGATAAGAAGATCATTGTGACTCATGTCTTTATGGTAAACTTGGGCAAACAGTTAGCTTAGCTTAGCATGAAGGCTGGAAACAAGGAGAAAGGTTAGCCTGGAGAGAATCCAGATTAAACAGTCAGCTTCAGAGGCCCTTGTAGGTGTATTTTATTTTATTTTTTTTTTTACTTTTGAACAATGCCTGTCTATATGCCTTCCTCCGTTTCTGTTTTTTTTATGCTAAGCTAACCACCATTTCTTGTAGCTTCATATTCAACGGACAAAATGTCTAACTATTCTTTTTCCTCCACAGATTATGGACAGAAGAAGAAAGGCTCTCTCTCCAGTTTATCACATCAAGACAAAGTTCAGCCAAGTCTAAACCAAGATGACCTGTAGTTAACTTGCACTGGGTTCAAGGATCCAAATCTCTCACTATACTGACTGATGCTAGATATTGACACGGAAGACAGTTGTATGCAGACTTAATGTACACGTCAAGCCAACGGAAGAAGATTGTCTATGGAAGGTAGAGAGAGAACTCAATAAATCAATCAATCAAATCATCTTCTTGTTCCTGGAACTTTAATTAGGGGCCGAGCAGCGAAGCTGCTGGGACCCTCTTTTTTTTTTTTTTTTTTTTTTCCTTACATGGTATTATTCTTCTTCTTCCTAAGAAATCCATGTTCTCAATGCACGAAAATGCACCACACTTTGCACACAAGTCCAGTCCTGTGCCATACTTTTGATTTGTATGCCAATAGTCCTCATGGTGGCACTACAGCAGCCATCTAAAATCCTAAACTTAAAAAATTCATAACAAATCAACCGTACATTCTACAACAACGCAGCTTATGTCAAACAGTAGCCCCAATAGAGCAGAAACTGCTTTTACCCAGTAGCAATTTTTAAGTCCATCAATCTACTTCTTAAAACTATCTCCTCCTACCATTTTGTTTCAACAGACACCAAATTTGGGGAACGCTCTGAAGGAACGAATGCTGCTGGGAACCATCTTCGCTGCAGGACTCCCCTCCTGATCAAACTTTTTTTTTTTTTTAATGAACTAAGAATTTTTTCAACAATTATATTTTATTTTAATTCTCGTTTTTGCTAAGAACGTGTACAGTTTTTCTGGTTTCTTTGTTTTTCTCTCATATTGATATTGATGTTCAGTTCTTGAGTTGACTTGAGACTGTCCTCCACAAATTTACCATTCAGATAATTAATATATCGAAAATTGAGACCACAGTGCATTAAAATGTTTACTGCATACAGTGGTGTAAAAACTAAATCGTTGTTTATGGACAAACATTCACAACATTTTGAGGTCACTGTAGATTTAGTGTGCAAAATTTCTGAATTTTATCTCAAAAAAGGAATTAAAAAAAACAAAAAAAACCACCATGGCAGTCAATGCAAAATAGAGCATCTTTAAACATCAGTTTGTCAGTTATTGCTCTTTGTGAAAATTAATTATAGGCATATCTATGTTGTCTTAACGAAGTACACACATTCTCAGAATGTTCTAATGATAAATGATTTTTTGTCAGTATATTAAAATCCTGCATTTTTATGCAGCCCTGTACATTTTCTATTCAATATTGTGAAGTGGAGTTGACATCACCTGTCCAATAGCTCACTGAGATCAGCACTTGACTTCAGACCCAAAGGTTGGGAGTTCAAGCCTCCCTTAATTCACGCTGGCTATCTTTTAAACTTAGTCAGCCATTGTGCTGTGCACACCTCCCTGCATATTCCAGATGTTTATCAGCATCAACACATCTGTCTGAAATAATCAGCTCATTAGTTTGTGTCCTAGCTTAACATGCCACTCTGAACTCTGGCACTATGCTTTGCGGATTGGTGACAGGTTTCTTAGAGGAGCTGTAGCTCAACAAGGTTGATACTGGTTTTCAGATTGAGCGTTTAGGAGTTAAAATCCCCAACGCACCACTCATCAACCCACTGTAATTTCCCAGTTTTGGGATCAATATCTATCTATCCATGTATCTATCTATCTATCTATCTATGTATCTATCTATCTATCTATGTCATTTAAACAGTAGCCCTGTTCTATGGGCATACTCAACGGATGAGCAGGAATGTCTCTGTTTGGCATTTCTGCTGTTATGTTGTTTATTTCCCTTTTTCTCCTCTTCTCCATCCACTGCCTTTTTCTTTTCCTGCTCAACATGCCCGGCCCCGACCATCGCTGCGGAGCAGCTATAATTACTACTTAATTATTACTTGTACTACAACCACTGATACTACAGAAATATCGAAATTTTAGCCAAGATCAAAGTTTCAAAGTCTTGAGCGATAATAACTCTGATGGCAATCTCTAAAAAAACAAACAAACAAACATATATTATCCTTAGCTTTCCCTGGTTTGCATATAACTTTCTACAGATCTGTGGAAGTAGAAGTTGACAGTAGGGGGTAAAATAAATCTGTATTTGTTTCCGAGGGTGTGTGGACCATGAACGCCTGGGGCTCTCAGCAGGGATTCACTCTTCCTGTGATGTAATTTATATTAGTGCCATGCTGAGAGGGGCTGGGCTGTGTACGCCTCGGTTCCACCAGAAGAATGTAATTGTCAGACCCCTGATGCTGGGGGAAGGCAGAGGTCAAGGAAGCTGAATGTGTTCACTGCAGCGAGGGAGATTCTCGAGGGACCACTCAGGTGAGCATGATGGCAGCCATGTCACTAACAGAAGTAGCTGACCTGGCTTAAAGAAAAACAATGGCTTTCTTGTAATGAAATGTAACAACAGCTGTAAACACATTAAAATGGTTATTTTAGGTGTAAAATTATTACTGAAAAGAACTGTTTTAAGACAGTTTTACTACAACAAAACTGTCTTCAGGTATGTCGTTTTATTGTCCAGCCAGGTAGAAGTACTGCATGGGTCGATCCGAACTCCAATTTATTTTTCAATCAAGACATGCAATTGTTGTTTCATAACACACGCACACGCACGCGTGCCAAAGACAGAAAAAATAGAGGACACAGCATCAGTGAAGTCGTCACCCTTTGGTTTGTGGACTGCTGGGGAGGATGAAGCGCCCAAGCCATTGGTGTTTATGGTTGCAATTGTGCTAAACGCTAAAGAGGGAAAGTTGCAGATTTTCAACCCTTCTGAAGCGAGTCATCCAGTGGAGATCCAGAGGAGGGTCCTAAACCCTGATTGTTAGGCAACCAAAATGTTCCAATAGAGAGCCAAAGTCACGCCCTTCTACTTCCGGCCAATGGGACCTATCTTTCTAAAAAATATGAACGAGGGTCAATGGAGAGATAATAATTATTTTTTTATCCCGTTCGAATTAAGCCATGGATTACAAATATGATGTTCATCAATTTAGAAGATAATTTTTCAACCGGGATCAAAAAATAATTATTATCTCTCCACTGACTCTCGTTCATATTTTTTCCGAATTAAGGTCCCATGAGGTCCACCGGAAGGGGCGTGACTTTGGCTCTCTATTCACTGAGATGGAGTTAAAAACACACAGTGAGTGGGACAAAATGTAAGATGAAAACACAGACGACAACCAAAAACAAGTCCACGGCTTGTTTAAATGTTCACGGGGACAGGGTTAGCATTGCTAAACCTCTGTCCTGATAGGTCGGCATGTAGCCACGCCCTAAAACATCTCTTGATTTAATGCCAATTTTAAAATAAATGAGACCATAATTCACAAAATGAACATCATGCTGTATGGACAAAGACTTGAAAGTAGCGACTGAGATCATAAACTCAATATGAAAATATTAACTGAGGTAATAAATCAAGTGAGAAGGAGGGTCATCTTCCCATAGACTTTTATAGAAACTGACTTTTTGCAACCAGTGGAGTTGCCCCCTGCTAGAAATTAGATATAACAGCATTGTGTTAAATGTGTGCTTGCTCTGGTCTGCATCAATATTTGGATGAGCGTAATGAATGTAGACAGCCCAGCATGTTTTGCTGTGTGGATCAATGTTACCTGCAGAGCAACACGCTTCAGCCTTTCCTCATCCAGCTCTCCTCGTAGCTCCGATATCTCTTTCCTGGAAACACGCACACGCACACACACGTTAGCATGTTTAGTTCTGCGGCATATATGAAAGACTCATGCTTTTGATCTAACTACCATGAGTTCTTTGGAGATTAAAAAATAGGTTCAAGTCATAACAAATGTTTTCATTTTAAATTAAAATAAAGTTCCATTAACAAAACCCAATGCCAGCGCAAGTCTAAGCATCATCATGAAGCACGGCATCTAAAATCACAATCTTTATTGTTAATGACCCACATTACATACGTGTTTCTAATGAGCCAAATAGCGGGTTTTCATTCTTTAAAAACAGCCAGAAGCGCAATATGTAAAGTGACAGTCCGACTTGTGTGCACATAACAATATGATATATAATGAATAGTATTAAGTAATCAACTTCACATAAAGGGAACTGATGGTTAGAAAATTGCTGTAGGCAAAGTAAATGCTGGACAGAATGTTAAACTATTAGTAATTCAGAGTGACTGGAGTGTTGCATAGATGGAAGTGCATCAGAACATTTCTACAAGCGTGGATCCTTGCGTGACACAATTTTCCATTTATGCTTCTCAAGTCGTATCCAGACCTGGTTCTTATCCCCATTGAGGTTTCTTACATTTGCTGGGCCTTGAGCAGCTCCACAGACAGCAGCAGATCCTTCATCTGGCTCTTCAGCTCATCCAGCTCAGAGTTCGGCTCTCCGGGCTCCAGCCGGGCTCTGCTGCCCTGCGACGCGCTGTCTGAGCTTGGGGTTGCTGCAGGGCTCGGCTTGGCCTCGGAGCTGGCCGTGGCGGGCCTGTGGAGCGACGGTGACTGGGATAACGTGTTTGTGGAAGGCTGTGAAGGAAAAAATAAAATAGATTTGACCCCAAAGCAGTTACATTCAGTGTTTAATATGTGTGCAACTGTACTAAAAAATGAGAATGTGAAAATTGTTAATTTCCCCTCACGTGGTGCAGAGATGGTATATACCTAAAGCCATTCACCCGTTCAATGCCCTGGGTATCTAGTTTGCATTTGTCAAGATTCATGAGGCTGTGATTGTTCTGGACGTCACAACAGGCCTTTTTCTACAGCGACACAAGTTTTCCAAAAATGGTTGTGCTACAATGAAATGGCTAGTATGGGGGCTAACATCACACATGAAAAAAATAGGCTGAATCAACAAGTCTCAGCTTTTAATGCTTACCCAATTTATGCAATTCAAAGACTGTTAGGGACTGTTAGAGATTGTCGAATAGACCATTTTAGAACAGGCGGAAATAAGAAATGTATACTGCGTGCCAGAGGATGCATGATTGTAGCCAAACACTACATGGGATTAGCACGTCTGTAAAGGGGAGACTCGTGGGTACCCACAGAACCCATCTAAATTAGGATATCTTGAGTTAAAAGGTCAAGGGTCACTTCAGAAATGGCCATGCCAATTTTTTTTTTCCTCGCCAGAAGAATGACACTCTTCTGGTCAGCCAATATGGCTGTTATATTTCTAGAATTCTGGCCATGTGTTTCTACATTCAAACAAAAAAAATGCAATACACACAAATGCTATGATCAAAGTTCCATCTTCCATCAAATGTATTTCAGTTTTTCTTAGTCGCTTTCGTTCATTTCTAAGATCACAAATGACACTCTCAAAACTAATTGTTCAACCTTCACATGATCCAGTCACTTGTGTACCAGATAAAAGCAATTCATCATTGTGTTGGTCAAATTGCAATTGCTTTTGTACCTGCATGCAATTAATCATGCACAATTGTCTGCTGTTTTTTACATGATCAATTGCTTATGTCATGTTGATCAAAATATAATATACTGGATGTCTATTGAATTGTCTTACCCCACCCCCCCAAATATCTAGGCACATGTCATTGAATATGTCTTTGAATGCTGACTAAAAAAGGTTTTGAGCAACTCACGTTAGCAGTTGTTGTTTACACTATCCGCCATTTCCCCAGTCCAAAATAGGTGATCTCCGAATGCGAATGAACAGACTCCATAGAAGGAAATGTCATTCCTATATGAGGCTCCTTTTTCAACTACAAGGTCAATATTGTGTTTTACTAACGTCAAAACAACTAATTATCTGTGCATTTATATGGAACTAAGCTTTAGGAGCTTTCCATCTTTACTCTCCTCTCTCGATTATTTTTGACTGGCTCGATAGCCGGCGACCGGAAGAACAACAGCTACAGTGAGTTGCTCAAAACCTTTTTTAGTTAACTCTGTGTACACGAACAATGTTCTCAATGATTTTGTTAAGGTGTAGAGCCCCTGGTGATACTTCGAGCAAAGTTTCATGTTGTGGCGAGCCTTCTTAGTGTTTTAAAAATAGCTATTTTGAGGCTAGCATAAAAGTGCCCCTAGCTCTCCCATTCAAAAGGCCATTTGACCGAAAAAAGCTTCCATCCTAATTATGCTTTTAAACGAAAGTTTGACTCGGCTACATTCACATAAAGACCCAAGGTTGCATTTTGGCTAGAGTTACGCTTTAAGGGTTAGGTTTGGATGTTTTCAAGTCTTTTAATACACTTACACGCCATACATACGTTGAAAGAGTTAAGGCTTGCTTTAATAATTCCTCCTATTCATGAAGCAGTCTCTTCCTAGCAATACTAAATTGTGAGACAAGGACAAAAAAACACATGCTTGTTCTGTGCATAATTCCAAAGATCTGCCAAAGCGTTAATTAGCACTAGCCAAATTGAGTGGGTATCTTCCAAAGTTACTGTCTTTATAGTACAAAATCCTCTCTCTTTGGGCAGGGTTTTTCTTGCTGGGCCATGGTGAAGGGATACATGTTAACAGTGACTAAAACAAAACACTGGCAAGAAAACTGCACACAGAGGGAAGAAGATACTCATTTTATATTTGGCTAACTCTGGGTGTTGGAGCTTCATATTAGCTTCAGTTGGACTGTGGGTTTTGTTCCCAATCTGTTATATTGAAGTTGCACTATGAAGGGATCTCTTCAAAGCCAGAATGGAGAGGATGAATGCTTACAGTTACAGTGACCAGTAACTGTCAACATGTGACTGTTGTTTTAAAACATTTACTTTATGAATCACGCAATACACCTTTATGGAAGCATCTGCACTTGTTATGTTTCTTTACTTATGTATTCCCTCTAAGTTGTCATCCGTCTGTATTAACAGTATTTCATTGTAACGGTCCATGTCATTATTCTAACAGAAAGCTGTCCTGGTAGGAGACCCCACGGTGAACCAGAGAAGGGCACACAGAGTCCACGTGGTGTAATTTCACCACAAGTCTGAGATGCATGATTAAGAGTGCTCCAAGCTAGGTTTTACTCTGACTACTCTGTCTGTCTGTCTTTCTCTATGTGTGTGTGTGTGTGTGTGTGTGTGTTTAAAACAGGGTGGTCTGATGATCTGTACCCCCTGCTGAACAGCCAGAGATCTAATTATTCTTCTTTGACAGTGACTAATCGAGACTAGATAGCATCTAAGGCAAGTAATGAAATGCTGAAAAAGAAGACTAAACAGCAGATGGTGGTCCTCCCGTCTGTCTCCCTCCCTCCCTCCATGTTTACTTCCGTCACAAACACACACTGCAGAGAACTCTTTCATGGCAACCAACATTTACTTTAATAATAGATTATTGTGACAATAATGTCTTGATTCATCAATTAGTGGTTAGGTCTATAGAATGTCGGAAAATACTGTAGTGAGAAAAGCCATTGTAACTGTCCATCTTATTCTCCTAACACCTATTGCAAGCAAAGCTGTCCTGGTGGCAGATCCCACTGTGCTCCTTCACACTCGTTTCTTCTTTCTAATATGGCGAAGCTGGGAGTACAGTAGTGTTTTTGTCTTCACTTTATTTTGCTCTCTTGTGTGAATGCTGCCTTGCATCCTTTCTGGTCCCTGCTGAGTTGTTAGATCAATACAGGTATGTCTTTATCATTTCTGTAATGCTGTTGAGACAAACATTTTTGTTACGTGACTTTACCATTCTACCCGGTTAGGTCCAGTTTTCAATTTCATATTTATTTTAGTCCATCATTTTGATGCTTGCATCCCAAGTTTAATGCATGTCTAACAAAGGGTTAATGGTGAGGATTTAAATCCACTGCTGTAGAGTAGTAAGGATTATGTGGCTTGTTATGCAGTAGGAATCTAACCATTTTGATTTTATTTTATTATTTGTAATTTATTAATTACAATTGTGCTATTATTTGATTTTACTTTTGTATTCTGGTTTATTTTTTTATTTATTTATCTCCATTATTACCATCTCTGACGCAGTGTAAATACTTTTATTAATTAGTATGGTTTATTGACTAACATAACCGGTTAGCCTAGGTTGAGCTGATTTTAGGGATATGAAGCATTTGAAGATACTCTGAGAAATAACAATAACAAACTTTACTCCACAACAATGGCTCAACGTGTGGCAACCTTAGTGACCGCAACTCCCCAAAAAAACAATGGCACAACAACAAAAAAATATATATATTAAAATGATTTAAGAATTGATATTAGACATACCATATGTAACATAACTGTTGAGTACACTAAACAAATGAGGGATATGAGGGACGTTATAGTGAGTTTTTCATTTGGAGGATATTATGCCATTTGCAGTGTTTGTCATCTGTAAATATCATGGAATTGTTGAATGATGGTGCATTCAGTTACCTTTCTGGTTTCTGTTGGTTTTGGTTTGGCAGCATCCTCTTCATCAACCTTGAAGGATTTCTCCACGTTCACGTCCTTGTTGGGCTGCAAAGGAGGAGTTTCATTCATTGTTTGATTTACATTTCATTTGACTTTCTGTTTACAGCTTCCTGAAAAACCTAAGTAAGTCAAGTTTCTTTATATAGCACTTATCACAGACAGACAGAGCAACAGTTTCAAAAGCTCTTATCACCTTTAGTTTTCAGTGTAGTACGGGGAACAGACGTGATTATATTCTACCAACTTGCAGGGGAAGTGCCTTTCCCCAATGACGCCTGACAGTTATTCTCACACACTCATTCAGACAAGTGCAGCCAAGTGTTGCCTCGACACAAGTGACTGAAGGCTGAGGAGAGTAAGGCAGGCGGTGAGACCCCTGTGGGAGGAGGGCTGCTTGTCTGTCTGTCTGTCTGTCTGTCTGTCTGTGTGTGTGTGTGTGTGTGTGTGTGTGTGTGTGTGTGTGTGTGTGTGTGTGTGTGTGTGTGTGTGTGTGAAAAATAATATCAGCAGCATACAATATGTTATGATGATTACATGTATCCTAAAGTAATAGGTGTAGCCTCCTGGAAGCTGGCTGTGAAATATTAGAGATCAATATGCACAACTATTTGGTTTATTAGCTTTGAATTTGCATCGATATGAATACAACTTTGATCCATAGATTCTTCTGAACTGTGATTACTACGCAGCTACATCATTTGTTGAACATCAAAAAGATACAATGCTCTCACAGTTGTAGAGTGGTGTCTAACCCTCACCAAAATATTAAGCATAGACGCCAGCATGCGGGACAGACACCAGCCAAAAGTGTCATTTTAGACGTTACAGAACTAACAGTGATAAGCTACAGCTGATCAATTTGAGGCAAGTGATGTGTGTCATTTTAACTGGCAAAAGCAAAGGTCATCACCAGCTCAGTTATAATTAAGTTATGATTAAAAGCATCCTAAAGGGGGCAGAAAAAAGGATGATCAGTCGCTCAGGAAGATATAGGCTACAGTTTCCCTCAACTGCAGCCATAGCCATATTTGAGTTGATTCTAATATTAGAATATTAGACCCAGCACCGGAGGTCTGATCCCCATGATCTGATCCCGAACCCCCGGTGACTCTCTGCCAGATTAGCAAGCTTAACGGCAGCAACAGAAAGTTTGCTGGGATTGGTAACGGTGGCGTAACGTTAACGATTCAGCCGTGAACTGAAAGTCTATTTCCTCAGCTGGTTCGACTCTCTTCGGGCGAAGTTGTCTCCGGCGGGTAGAGACAGAGAGTCAGAGGGAGGCCGGGAGAGAGGGTAATAAAGAAATGTGACATTATGAAATAAAATTCCCCCCAAGCATTATCGAGAGTATAGGTTTCCAAAGTAATTTTAGCCTGGGCTGAAAGCAACACAGGTAGGCTACACTGGCGCTGTTGCCTTGAAAATGACAACATCCGGTCTCTGAATATGAAAAAACAGGCCTTTTTTCATTTCTATTTTCGAGTGATTTTATTTTTGTTATATGAAATAGAAAATGAAAATCACAGCATATTTTAAATTTCTCCCATCCCCTTTTGACCATGAATAGGAAAAAACACCTTGTATTTCAATTTAAAATTTTGTATTTTAAAACGAAAATCAAATAACCATTAATTTTTTAATACCCGTTTATGAAATGACAATCGAATGAATGAAAAAGTACACAGACCCCAACGTTACTGAAATGTTTTCTACATTGCTACTTGCAAATACAAAAGGGAAAGGGAAAAAATAGTTTGTTAAAAGATTTGTTGGTGCCTGAGCTTAATGAATCTGGGTATTTTTGTCTACCGGAGCCGGATCTAAAATAGAACCGTTAACAAAACCCCCAACCTTATTTCATATACAGTATGTTGAAATCACTTGTGACATCTGAATGTGACTCTCCACCTGCAACGGCAATGTGACATGACATCTTGTCCGTCACAATGAAAATAAATCGGCAGTGAGGTGCAAATTAGAAAGACACAGTAACAATGTCCCATATTTTGCTTATTCTAAACATCCCAAGCATGTGTATGCTCACCGATTGTGCTCCACCAAACTGGGCGGGCAGCCTCCTGCCAGGCATCTTTGGTCTGTTAGCAGTGGGGTGAGAGAGCTTCTCCGAGGTAGATGACAACTCATCAAAACTCATCAGATCTGTCGAGAATAGATAGGAAAGATAAGGAAGACAAATTAACAGTGGGATATTTCAGCCATGACTAAAGGAACATTAAAGGGTGAACTGCCAATTTCATTGCATTCAATTTGAATGCAAGTTAACAGCTTGGGCACAGTTTTTCCACACACACACACACACACACACACACACACACACACACACACACACACACACACACACACACACACACACACACACACACACACACACACACACACACACACACACACACACACAAGAGTGTAATCACATCTAGGGCAGACCTTTTGTGTTCTCCATGGCTATGTATACAGACCATAATGCTCAGTTAACAACATGTTATGAAAGTGTGAGCATGTACTTCTTAATAGGCTTTATGTATCACTATTAAGCCATATTTTTCTTTCCTCTGCCAAAGAGGTGTTATTGCCAGCAAATGGCAGTTTCTTCCCTTCTGTAGAAGGGGAAGCGTTGTACAATGTAGAGATCTATCCGTATTAGTTCCTGTGGAGCTCATGGCCCCTTTGGAAGTATCTGCACACATACAGTATAGTGCGGACATCCCTTCACTTATGATCAAGTGGGTTATCATCAAGCATAGCCAATGTCAGGCATACAGTAGGTTTTTAGCTTTTTTGCAGCATTAGGTAGCTTTCACACACAAGCTGTTCGGTCCGTTTTAACTGTGAAAGATTAGTGATTTAAGTGTTGAGTTTTAGTGACAGTAGCATACCAGCGATCGAAGAAAGGGCAAAGTAAACTTAGATGTATTGCCAAAAAGCATTGTTACCACAGAGAAATAACCTACTAAACACAAATGTCCTTACGTTTTGTGCTAAGTTTAGAAGATACAAGTGATTTTAATTTATAAAAAATACAGTGAACAATGAAAACAAAATGTTTGTTTACAAGAGAAATTCAGGGCAACCGAGTAAACTTGGAGGAAGTGTTGAGTTTGCATCAAAAGAAAGTTAAAATGTGAGCAAATCAGAAAACGGGTACATGTCTTATCAAAACGTAATATATATATATATATATATATATATATATATATATATATATATAAATAAAATATACCTATACTAAAACAGGGAAATTTAGGAATAGGTGGATGGATGGTATGCATTTAAATGCAAATATATCAGTCCCTCCAGAAAAACGTGATTATGCGATCGCATAATTCAATCATAATCAGCCAAAGTCCACATATTTATGCGGGGGCCGCATTTTTTCAAATACGCCGCACTTTCGCCGATTTCCGCGCAAAATATGCGGGGCTTGCATGATTTCATAATCCCATAACATTTTCGTTGCAAAAAAGTCACATATATCTTTGAGAAATGTTGAGAAATGTTGCGTTTACTTTACGCAGCAGCAGCCATTTTCCCGTTGCCATGGGAACGTTATGAAGTGACGTAATTACGCGACGTGAACATCATCGAAAAGCTGCAGACCCGTGATGAAACCGCAGTTTTTGCAGTTCCCGCAATTTCATCGCATAAAATTGCATAAATATCCCGCATATTCCATCGCATTTTTTTAAGAAAACGTGCCGCATAATCAAGGATTCTTGCCCGCAACAATCACAAAAAAACGCCGCATTTTTCTGGAAGGACTGATATATGGTAACGTAACATAACATTTGTTTATGAGTATATGCATATGAACACAACAAACTTAAGCAGAGGAAATAATAAGTCATAACAAACAACAGCTTTTGCAACTGTGGTCAAATGCTAAAAAGTTAAAAAGCATTGCCTGTGATTGCATGAAAGATTAAATGTTCATGTTCCATGGTAATGTGTGTCGATCGGTGTCCTGGTGAGAATTGTTTTAGCAGCTCTTTATCGCCTTTAAAAGGAATCAGTCACACACAGAGAACACTGCAGTGGAAAGCCTTAAGGTCAGCTCTGTCAAATCCATCTCAGATGTTTTTCTCTTTACCTTTCTGCCGCAATTTCTCTTCCTTCTCCTAACCTCTTCTCTTCCACTTTCAAAACATCAACCTTTAAACTATTTCATCTTTCCAATTACGTCTGTTCCTGCTCAAAGTTTTCCCTCCACCTTCTGTCTTTTTTATTTTTCTCTCTGAGTGTCAAAATAAAAATCCCATTCGTATTCTCCATAAGGATTTTGATTATTAGCAATAATGGCTAAACCATCCAAGGTAGACTATCCATGAGCTCCGAGGTTGTGAAACAAAAGTTTCTGCTCCTGTAGAAGCTAGAAGTCCGTGTGAAATCAACGTCTTATGGAGAAGTACGACACTACCCGCAATCCTAAGCATAACAGCGACGTCCCTGATTGGTCCAACGCTCTGTTACCATGGATGTTTACCACACCCGCAAACCCTTGACCAGCTAGAGCGCGTTTCTACCATTGGAGTCTATGACAGTTTCTGTACACAGTCTTGTACCTTATTTATTTATTTTTTTAAATGTTATTCGGAGTCGGTTGGCTTTGTTCCAGGCCTCAAAACTCTTTATACAAGCATTTAATGTAAACATCAATGGAGATATTGAACGGGGAAAAACACTTTCTGAATCAGAGCTGTTCAAAAAGTGGGCTGTCATTGTTGAGATCTGTGCTTCCTCACATCTTTCACCATTTTATATTAAAGGCACGTTTGCATATAATGTACAGATCAATTTTCCCAAACTCACATTGACGGCTACAATTTTCAAAACCTGCCAGCTGCAAACTGTTGATTGACAATGTTTTAAAGATTGATGTGAGGGAACTCTTGGTAGGAAAGGTTAATTAGAAATACCTTTTAACAATAATTGAGGTATTCAATGTAGTATAGTATTCCATTATACATGAGGACTCTGGGTTGGATTAACTCATGGTACTTTTACCACGTTGATTTTTTTACCAAGTTGTTTTTATGGCAATTTGCTTAATTAATTAATCTTAAATTAATATATAAACCACCTTGGTATACAAGCAGATCTTTGTATTCTTGTTGTTGTCACTATTTAATGCTCTTCCACTACTGAAATACAAGATGAAGGTCACTGTGTGACTGAACAAGAAAATAAAGAAAGAGGTGTGTGCTACTTTTTTTGCTGGACCGTGGTTGACAGGGCCTAAGGCCAGCCCTACAATCTCAAACCGCTGTCCTTCTGTCGCTCTTTGACACGAGTGATGAAGGTCTACCATTGGTTGGAATGAGTGCGATGACGTCAGCGTTGGTGTTTCCCCATTGATGATTACCCTTTCAAAATGTATCGCAACTACATCGTAACTGTTTTTGCCCATCAATTAGCTGATTAACTTCCTCAATACACGGTGGATGTTGTTGTTGTTGTTGTTGTTGTTGTTGCTGCTGACACCTATTTCAACCGTTTTAATGCACAGGCTAAAGCCTGGTTCACACGGCAGGATAATTAGGCCGATTTTAGCCCCGATTCACCCCTTCCGACAATCTTAAGGATGCTCCGATTATCGTAGAATAATCTGATCAGATATTCCTGCTGTGTGTGGTGTGTTAAGACTGCTCTTGTCTGCTCGGAAGGACGTCGGGACCGCTCCGATCTCAAATCGGGGATATCCAACATGTTGGATTTCTTTGGCCCGATTTCTCCTCGTGTGTGGTGTCCCCCGGGGACAAACGAGCACGCAGCCTGTGGACTGTGGCGTGTAGCCAATCAGAAAGCGAGGTGACGAGACGGCGAGGAAAGCACCGGGAAACAAAATCAAAACAGCGGGAGTCAAATCGGTTTGTGTGTGATGTGTTGATTTTGCCGTGTGCTGCGCAACACACACTGTACGACCAAAACTGTTAGACCCGTGATTTTTTAATCGCCGTGTGTGGGGTCTCTCAGGATTGGAAAATCGGCCGACAATTTCAAAATCGTCCCGTGTGAACCAGGCTTTAGCAGCACAAGCAGAGTAGGCTACAAGTAGATGAAAGGCACACGCCTTGTTTGTGTGTGTGTGTGTGTGTGTGTGTGTGTGTGTGTGTGTGTGCGTCCGTCTGTGTGTCAGCAGCTATGTTTACAAGAATTTGCCAAATTGAATTATACGTGGCAAACTAAGATAAACAGTTCAACTTAACTAAACTACAGACGGCTTTTGTTTCAGCTTGTCACATTTAGCTATTACCGAGCAATCGTACAGTGCTTGTTTAAAACATAACGGCAGTGGGTGAGAGACTGGGACAGATATTAAAATATCACTTTCTACATGTCTACGTACATGTTTATGCTTGTTGAACAGGTGTATTGATAACGTGTTGCCTTTTTTACTCATGATGGTTTTATTGCACTTACTTAGGCTACAGTAATGAGAAGTTGTGTCCACCGCTGCCTCTCTGATCTGCTGTCTGCTGACTTTGCTCTGTGTGTGTGTGTGTGTGTGTGTGTGTGTGTGAGAGTGTGTGTGCTTGTATGTGAAGCTCAGCCCCGACACAGAGCACAGAAGAGACTGCAGGGTGATGATAAATACTACAGTTTTAGCCCCAGCTCCAAGGTTAGTACTAGGGATAATCATTTTTCTCCAACCCCTACTGAATAAAGATAATCAACTAATGTATGAACCTGGTTGTACTGATATTTTCCAGACACCACAAACCCCAATTTCCAAAGAAAGTGTAGTAAACAATACCATTTAGTAGCATGTTACATGAGTAGCAGTAATACCGTAATAGTAGTAGTTGTAGCAATATTTAGATAAAGCATGCAAACAAAGTCAAACGTTCGACTGCAGGGGCAGAAGTCAAGCAAAACTAATAATCCCATTAGTCAGGACTTTGATTATAGTTAGACATAGTCTGTAGGCAATACTGTACATGTACATACCCACATCTGAAGACCTCTCCCCCGAGTCCCCAGACAGAGTTTTAGGTTTGGGGGGCACTGATGGCTCAAAGTCTAACTTTGGTCGTGTGGAAGGCACCTCTCCGTTGTGCCTGTAGATAAGAGGGAAACATGGAAAAGATAGACAAGAGACCACATGAAATGACTTGACTGAACAAACTGCAAATGCGTGTTATTCTGGAACCTCTCTGTTCATTTTCTATTTCCAAGGCGTTATCAATGGCCGGTGACTAAAATGCCTCTGGACACAAGTGAAAAGACCTACAACCAATCAGAGCAGCAAAACGTAATGTAGCACTGAAAGACAGACAAATGTAAACTGACGAAAGCGTGCACAGATGAGCTGTGATTGTGTTGCATCAACATGTCTGCGAGCAAGTGTTTCTGTTTTTGCCATCAGAATGTTAAAATAGTCCTACAACATAAAGTTACACTTCAGCTGCCGCCACTTTGGCTGTTTTTGCCAAAACGGCGCTCCTCTTTACTAAACTAGGTTATGCTCGCTGCATTGTCCCTGGCGCGAGGGTGTGCATGCCAAAAATGACGTATTCACGTATTTTGCGCAAAGCCCAAAGGCTCTACAAGCTGTCAGTCATTGTTTGAAACCTGTACCATTCGAGATAAACGGTTGTGATTGGTCTGACCAGGTTCTGGCCAGCTGTAGATCCGTCTGAATGGGAGGGGGATCAGACGGATCTGCCAGAAGAAATTAAACATGAGCTTGCAGATTTGTCTGGTTCACACAGGCTAAAGAGGATTTATGCTTCTGTAGGGGCTCTACGCAGAGCTTTCACCATAGTGGAAGTGGCCTGAAGTTTATACGTGTGCGCTGGTGTCTGCGTTGTTTAAGTGTATCTCTTTAAGAGAATAGCAGAGCCGCCATAGGGTTGGGTACCGAGACCTGGTGCTAATGCGGCACCGGTGCCTTAACGACCGGTATCTACTGGACCGAATAGCAATGTGGATTTCGTTGCCTCATTTCGGTGCTTACTTCTCTCTGAAAATGCTCCGAAACGGACGTTAGAGGTAACAGAAACATCGCTGCAACTTGCTCGCTAGTTAACATTACACTTGGCAGGAGGTAACGTTAGCCTAGCATTAGCTAGTAGCTGGATTAAACACAGTTAAAATGCTGAAAGCTAACGTTAAATTGTGTAAAGTGTGACTATATTTCACTGTAGAGGATTTCAACACGGGAACGTAACAGCCTGCAGCTGCCGTTGTTGAAAAACAACACAGGCGGGGTGTTTACTTGAAACTCGCCTCGTCAGCCTCATGGTGCCTTCAAAGTTATTGTAAAATACACTTTTCCCATCTATTGGTTGTTTTTGTCATTTACTGGTGAAATAAGTTATTGTTATAAGTTATTGTAATAACATTTTTAATAAATCAAATTTTGGCAACTGTCATTTTGGGCTCCTTTAAAAAAAATTAATAATAATAATTATATATATATATATTTTAGCTGCAGCTGTAGTTCCAATGAGACAACATGTAGGGGGACTGAAGCGGGAAAAGTTACATAGTGTTGCTTGAAAGTATTGGTTCAGGCACCGTTTAGGCACCGTTTTAAAAGTACCGTTTTAGCAACGGTATCGGAAAAAATCCAAACGATACCCAACCCTACCGCCATGTGTGTATGCTGGTACCACTTTGTTTCACCGTGGAAACGGAGAAACAAAGTGTCTCCCTGTACGGTCGTAAAGCTGTAGCAGGAAAGGTTAACCCTCTCCTTGATTTCACATTGTTCACGGAGAAGTAGAACAGGAAATGAGTAGGGGCCAAACGGACCAATCACAGTCTGCCTCATCAGGTGGAGGTGTACATCAGGCCACGGCGTAGGGTCGGTATCTACACGTACCTATGCACATACCCACGGCGTCGATTTAACGCAGAGGCATAAATTGGGCTAAAGACTATCAATCTGTGCACGTCATCGGTCATCATTACGGTCTACTTTCCTGTTCTTTCAACAGAATGCCATTGCTTGACACTACCTACTGTGGATGTTAACATGCATATACAAGACAGGACAGGACTTACACTGGTGCTGTATGGACAGCACTAGAGTTCATAGTATAAAAGGTCAACAGCATTCAGATAGATGGACAAAGAGGCTGGATGAACAAATGCTGGACTGAGAGATTGAATAGACATATAATAGACTTACTTGAGGCTTGGCGAGGGAGCAAGAGGCTTGTCTGGCCTCTTTGGTGGGATGCTAACTGGCCTGCCTTTCCCAGGAGGCGGGACCGGCTTCTTGGGCGGGACCAAAGGCGCTGCAGGCTTGGATGGTTTGTGATCTGGGGTCGGCTTGTCAACTGAAACAGAGACAGAAGCGTTGAGGTGAGAGGAGAGTTGGAAAATGGAAGAT
Source organism: Zingel zingel (assembly GCA_023566125.1). Lineage (NCBI taxonomy): Eukaryota > Metazoa > Chordata > Actinopteri > Perciformes > Percidae > Zingel > Zingel zingel. Next base: position 9,544,215 of record CM042332.1, read on the forward strand.
GGGCCCCATTTTGATGAAATTGTGAATGATAAAAGAGAAACAAAGTGCCAGAAAGGAGATAGTGTACACATATATAATAGAAATACCACTGTATCCTGGACAGTCTCCAAGAGAACATTGCATCTGACTAAATTTCACCTTCCTGCAAATTACAAACACATAAACTGAGGTAAATTATTTTAAGTCTGAGTCACAAAAAGTCAATTTGTTTTTGTGCAGAGCAGAAACGACCAGGACAAACTGATGTTCAACAAGCTTGTCTGCTGATGAAGTGTATCCGCAGCTGAACTTCTAGTCAACAGTCAGTACTGCTTTTTTTAAATTGGTAATCTAGGACAAATTGAAAAAGCCCCTATTATGCTTTTTGGGATCTTTCCCGTGTTTGAAATAGTTTTTTTTTTTTTTTTTTTAAACATCAAATCATGTAAAACTATTCAAGTAGACCCCAAGAGTACAAATATGAAGCTGAAAAAAGTATAATAGGGGCTCTTTAACATTATGACCCGCTGTACCAGAGCACAGAAAGAGTAGGATTTTTAATGCTGTTAACTAAACAGAGACATTAGTTCATGAGTGTGTGAGAGTGATGTCGGTGCAATGCAGACACAAAGGACACACCTGGCCTAGAGTGCACTGAAATTAACATAATGATCCAAATAGAAAACAGTGTTTTTTTTCCTGGATATTACGCTCGTAAAAGTGCAGTTGTGCAACAGGACGAGACAGAAATGTCATTACGCATTCAACACTCTTGTGATCTCCCTTTCTCTCCGTTACTATAACGTAGCCCCTTCCACACAGAGATTCTGAAACAGCTGCAATGAAGGTCTGCTGTTATGCCGGCTTTATCCACAGAGAACCAAGCAAAGGCAGCAGAATACCGCCCCAGGGTGTGATTTCACATAGCCTTCCGGGAGAAAAAGAGACGTGACATGTAATACAACAGCTGTGGTGTCTTGTGTGTGTGTGTGTGTGTGTGTGTGTGTGTGTGTGTGTGTGTGTGTGTGTGTGTGTGTGTGTGTGTGTGTGTGTGTGAGAACCAGTCAGCATCGTTAATCAACCCGGAAAAAAACATTACCGGACCCACTGGGCACCAACTTTATGCATTATAGTAGCATCATTCTTAGTAGAGAAAAGGACAGAGATCGCTGCGGCGCCGCAGTGCCCGCTGGTGTGTGTGTGTGTGTGTGTGTGTGTGTTTAAGAAGGGATAGAGCAAGTGGAAGAGAAAGTGGACTACTGCATGCATTGTTTCTGTCACTTATTGACTTTGGCAATGCTGCTTTGCCAGGCTGTGTGAAAGGGGCTTTTGTCTTGTCTATCCTATGACATGTTTCCATCCTACAACCTCTCTTTCTAATTTTCCCACCTTAGCGGATAAATCTGTAACCACTGTTTATACAGTATGTGGTAAGGAAACTTAAAAATGAGAATTTCTCGCACAGAAGTGAACATTTGGGGGGAAAACTGAATCTACTTTCAGTTATCAAGCAACAAAACTGAGAGGCAACTGCAGTCTCAGAAATGTTTGTGGAACCACAGGAAGGTCTATTGCGCAGTTAAAGAGTAACTACCATTTGTTTTCAACCTAGACCCTATTTTCCTATGTGTTTGTGTCTAAGTGACTGATGGGAACAACAATCTTTGACATTGGTACAGCATTAAGCAAGATCGCTGCAGTCGGCAGCGGCAAAACAAGCAACCATGTAAGTTAATAGGGCAATTGTCCAGCTTGTATTTACCTCCACAAAAGTGCTCGTTTTGCCATTGATAGACTCAGATTAATATTCTAAGTGTCTGACAACATTATGGAAAGGATTTCTAAGGAGGTCTACTTTTCTGTTGAACAGTAAGATCCTTTTTTGAAACATACAAACATCCAGGAAATTGCATTCACTAAACCCACCAGGCTCCATTTAAAAAAACAATACTTTTAGCATGTATAGAGCAAACATATTTTCACATGTAAATTGGTAAACTAGGTGTTTATATCAACCAAAACTAGAGCTGTGATGGTTGGAAAAGTGGAAAGACGACCCAAAACGGCTTTTCATAGTTTTCAAGTTTTTTTTTATAGCCAAACGGTTTATAGTCATGCTCCTTTCTATTGTGTAATTAAATTTGTGTTATCAATTTCATAATCATCATAGAATTACTGTTTCTCCCGAAAAACAATAACTAAATGTTTGTTTAGATGTTGTGCCAGTTCTGACAAAATCTACATTTATTTTACCTATTACCATTTCATAACTGTTATTTCTTAAATATTGATTTTAAAAACTATATGGCAAAACTAAATTCCAATGCCACACTCAGATCTGAAATTCTTGCAAGGTGCAAAAAAGCGACATTGACACAGCAGTGTAGGCGAACCACACACACACACACACACACACACACACACACACACACACACACACACACACACACACACACACACACACACACACACACACACACACACACACACACACACACACACACACACACACACACACACACACACACACACACACAGCTTCCTGTGTGCGACACAGTAAGATAGAAACTTAGAAATAGAAATGGAATGACTTGACAGAGCTCGCCATGTGATGTGATTACATAACTAAAACCAACTGACCTCAGGGGCGAATGCATCCTGCAATCCCAGAACGACCACAGAAGTTTAAACAGGGGAAATCTGTTCATTCCCATCTATTCAAAACAGAGTCATTTTACTCTAATTGAATTTTCCTTCCTAGTTTTAGAGCATTATTTTGTACCTTGTGGGGATTGTTGGTGCCTACATTGATTTCATATATCAGTTTTTTCTATGCTGATTTTGAACGTGTTGATAATGTCACCATAAGTTATTAACCCTTTAATTCAATTATTCAAATTCAGTAGATTAAAAAAATGAACCCAATCAAAAAATAGAAGTGGCATTCACTCAATTTAGAGAGCAACATTCCAATGTTTTTAATTCAAACAGTAGTTTCAGCCCCAAGTTTAATTCTTTGCACTATTTGGAGTTTATTATTGTATTGTACATATTTTGTGTATATTTTTTTTCCACTTAATGCACCGTGGGTCAAAGAGAAACACATTTTCAATTCCTCTGGATGTCTGGCACATATTGACAATAACGTTGACTTGACCTCGTGTGGAGCTTTTGCTCGTAAGCTTAGTTTAGAAATAAATGTTAATTGGTGCTTTCCTTCCCAGGTCAAGAGACGAGTTAGTGGCGACACAGCGCACAGTGCATGACGAATAGTGTTCCGAATTTGGAAAAGGCGTCAAAAAGGCAACTTTCGGATGTGTGGTGCAAAATGTGTAAACAAAGTGAGGAAGTGAGAGGATGAAATGAGATGCGGACGGTAGAGATGGATGTGAGGAAAGATAAAGGGGGGGTCATACCTTTGTACTCTGGCATGATGAGAAGAGGCTTCTTGTCGGCACCGGGAACCTCCGGCTTGGGAGCTGAAAAACGAAACATGGTCCACAGAACTTCACCTAGACTGTCTGATCCGTCTGATTCAAGACTCACCAGACAATGAGAAGGAACACACACACACACACACACACACACACACACACACACACACACACACACACACACACACACACACACACACACACACACACACACACACACACACACACACACACACACACACACCTCACACACTCTGTCACAAGTGCAAGCACACAAAGAAAACTGCTGCTCACTTAACACAAGCATGCACACACTCACTCACAAACACACACTGCACTCTACCAGGCATTGGGATACATAAAGTAACATACACATAGATGTAATATTGATGAACACACTGTACTCTGCATGTACAGCTGCATGCACTTATTTTTGGTTTTGATTGTGCGAGACATACGTATACACTTAAAAAGAATCTCAACATAGACAGGAAGTCATGTACTGACACATTTGCTGATGTCTCCGAAACAGACATACACGCATCAAACTGCAACACACTGAAGTACAAGGTACAAGGTCATGAAAGCAAACGCGGTTACTTCCTGCGCAGACAGGAAAACAATGATGCAAGTGTGCATTCTGCAAACTGTAGATCTCGGTGCCGATATGAGGCACTGTTGCTTTAACAGGGACACTGAAGCACCGTGAAACTAACTTTGACTTTCATGTTTGGTGAAAGAAAAACTAGAAAAGCACACTAAGGGAAACCGCCATGTCAATCAAGAACAGGGGTTTCCTTGAACACCTTTCATGTATTGAGTTGAACTACAACAAGTCGACATTTCAGAGCTTAGTCCTTTGTGTGAATTGTATTTATGTGGTTACTGTGCTATTTAAAAACCCAATGACCACAGTTGAAGCTGACCCAGTCATTTGAATTCAATTTCGATGGAACATTCTCTCACTTAAAGATATGACTAAGCATACGTAAACTATCCGTGCGTCAGTAGGTCAAATAGCTAATGTTAAAAAGTAAGCTATGGCCACACTATCTAGACAGGTAGGAAGCCTAGTTTAGAGCCTTGAGCGGGACTGTTTTTTGAATCCTTTCTGACCATTACCGCCCACTCCCCCAGTGTGTGTGTTCCGCTCCCGCCCGTTCCCACAGCTTGTGTGTTGGGTCCCGCCTGCACGGCAAACGTAAGATTGACAGTCAATAGATTGGCCATTGATTTTGTGTCTTCTCCCCTCCTGCAGGGAAACCAGTAATTTTACTGTGTAGTATTAATAAATATGTATACGTATCTGTTGGTAATAAGTAGCGAAATTACGTTCTTGTGCATAATTACATTCAAGTGCAATAATTCGTTATTCTAGTGCAATATAAGGGCAAAGTGACATTGTATTCATTTATTTAATTTCACTTATTTTAGAACGTGTTGTTGGCTGTGGTTTTCTTTGCTCAGGTTGTTTTATTTCGTGTCGTTTCCCTGTCTTATAACGCACTCTAACAGATTTCATGTTAAAGTCCCTGTTGATTGGATCCCTCAGGTCGCAGTAGGAGAAAGAGGCGGGGCACAGAGCCCCGGGAAAGACGTGAGAGAGAGGGAGTAGAGGAGTGTTAATAAAGCATTTGGCTGGATGCACTGTGTGCATTGCTGATTTTTTTATGCAACCTAGCTAGGCGAACCTAACCGTCGGTTACAGCACTGATCAGGGGCAGTGGTCCTAAATCCCGGAACCGGCGGTCTATTTTTGGACCGCCCCCGCCCAGCCGCAGCCCCTGTTAAAACCGCCGAGATTTGTGTTGGGTCCCGTGGGATCCCAATCCCAATGCAGTCCTCTAGCATAGTTGTCTGATCCCACTGTAGCTGCTCTGCCTTGTTTGACCGGTTAATGGGCACTCCCCTGTGGCTCATCAAAATAGAACTGTTTATGTGGCCGGGTTGGGTCAGTGGTTAGAGCAGGCGCACATATACTTTATGCCTCGACGCAGAGGTCCAGGGTTCGAATCCAACCTGTGACTAATTTCCCGCATGTCTTCCCCCTCTCTCTCCCCCCTTTCTCACATAGCTGTCCTATTGAATAAAGGCGGAAAAGAATAAAACTGTTTATGTAGAAAGGAGCCCTTTGATGTGTTCACAGTGCCCTTTGAAGAAAAAACAAAACAAAAATGACCTACTTTAGTTAAACAAATCAGTGCCACAAAATTAAATAGGTTATATAATTATGATTTCTATTCTATGGTCCAGTAGCAGATGTTCCACGGCTTCATACAGGTCCCTGGGCCAGGGATTGGGACCACTGGGTCAGGGAAATAAGAGAAATTGTCCTACACAGGTAGATTTCTGCTGAAGAAACATGGTGTTGTGTGCGACCTGAATTCGTAAAATTCGCCTTATCAAACAGACTGTCTGTTTGAAGATGAAGACAGATACGTTAGCAGAATCCAAAATTATTCATTACAATGAGATTTTGTGTATAAGGCGAATTTATAGACAGATAGATAGATACGTTATTCATCCCGAGGGAAATTTTAGGCATCCAGTATCTTAGGCAACCATAACACAACAAACACACATACAGTATATCTCACATACATAAAATTCACTCACAGAAATGTCGGACTATAAATAACATTAAGGACAAAAGACATCAGGAACAACATCACAACAGATATTTGATATACTGGGATTAATTACTTTCATGTGCAAACATACATTAACAGGGTATCCTGCAGGTCGGGGAAAGTCTTACAGTAGAAATAGAAGGTACTTAAAAGTGTTAAAGGAACACGCCGACTTATTGGGACTTTAGCTTATTCACCGTATCCCCCAGAGTTAGATAAGTCCATACATACCCTTCTCATCTCCGTGCGTGTTGTAACTCTGTCTAATGCGCCCACTGCTAGCCTCACTTAGCACAGATCCTGGAGGTAACCGGCTCCAACTAGCCTACTGTTCCCAATAAGTAACAAATAAGGCAAACATGTTCCTATTTACATGTTGTGATTTGTATAGTCACAGCGTGTACAAATAACAAGGTCACATGAGACACAGCTATCTTCTAATCGTATACATACTGGGAACTATATTCTCAGAAAGGCGAAGCACTGCTACTCTCCGCTCCTCACCACGGGGCTTCTCAGATGCTGCAAGCAAATCACTCCGCCCAAGTAGCAGAAGTTAGAAGATAGCTGTGTCTCATGTGACGTTATTATTTGTACACGCAGTGACTATACAAATCACACCATGTAAATAGGAAAATGTTGGCGTTATTTTAGGATCTGTGCTAAGTGAGGCTAGCGGTGGGTGCCTCTGACAGAGTTACGACACGCACGGAGATGAGAAGGGTATGTATGGACTTATCTAACTCTGGGGGATACGGTGAATGAGCTGAAGTCCCAATAAGTCGGCGTGTTCCTTTAACATTTAATTTACAAAAGACTTCAATATTTTCTCTTGCCTGTGGATGGCATGTTAGTAAGTTGTAAAATGTTTCTGTACCCAATTGGACCATCGGAAGGTTCCACACATATAAACCAAATCATTGGAAATTATTGTCATATACTGCTGGGAAGTACTGAAAGGATGTGGCATAGAGGATTCTAGATCATATGGTCTCTACTGGTTTTGCATCATACTTTTATACTTTTATAATAAAATTGCATTCTATGTGGTATTTAAAGGCAGAAATTTAACATGGCGAACCATGCAGAAACCCTATTTCGTATTACTTGGATATATGTAGTTTAAAAAGGCAACTGTCCCACTATTCGCATGCAACAACAAAAAATACAATGTTTCCTTCTTTCAACATAACATTTTAAATATTCCCAATCGTCATAACAGCTGTCAGGATCACCACTCCACTTTCAAGGTATGCCAGCACTGTTTTAGTCATATTCTCATGTATATAGTCTCTCTCTGTTCTATGGCAGTCTCTGTTGTGATATTCCAAAACTAAGACAAAATCAGGAATTAGCCCATCAACATCTAACATTTGCAAACCAGTCTATAGACAGAAAACCACTTCATTACGCCTGGATGATTTACTAATCCCTGAACCGAATGTTAAAAGGTTGAGTGAAAACACTTCTTTTTTTATATTCAACAAGTTCTTTAAATGAGAGAATCTGTTACTATGAAATGTGCTGTGACTGCAACCAACACATAATCAAATACTTAAACTACATATCCTATCAATGCGTCTCTGCGTATTCATAGGCAGTATACGGTAAATGTATTCAACATTAAGTGAACTTTTGTTGGAGAACCAGTGTGTTCCACTGCCAGACCCATAAAGTAGCACCATTTCCTCACACGTACCACTGACTGGATAGGATTTAATGAGGTGGAGGGTGTAAAGTGTTACTTACCTATGCATTTTGAAGGTGGAGGTGGCTTCTTCGGCTTCTGGGAGCAAGAGAGGGGGAGAGATGAAAAATAGGTCAGAGTGACTGACATCTTTTATCTCATATACAGAAATCCCAAGCCCAAGGGATGAGAGAAAGAACAACAAACTAGGCAAGTGTCTTTGCTAGTGTAAGACCGCTCAAGGGCGCCCATCTGTGTGCCCATGAGCGTGTTGGTCTTACAGGGAGGTGTGTTCAGGTGCATTCTTGGCATATTTCTTATCTTGAGGCAGCGGAAAGGGATTGCGTCATTGACCAAAAAAAAAAAACTGGTCTAAAGTCAATAACGCAGCATTTCTTTGTTATTTCAACGCCTGCTTCACCTCGTGGAGTTTTGGTGGCATAGTGCTCGTGCCATATACGATCTGCTCGCGCGCTTTCACTTCACGCACGAGCAGATCAGTTTCTTCTCTCCTTCCTGCTCAGCAAATCCATAATAGCAATGTGCCAAGGTACAAACGCACCTGGCATTTAAAGGGAATGCGAGATGACACTCTGATTGGTTGTCGCATGTTACGCCCAAAACACACCTATGATTAATTAAGACGCTAAGTACAACCCTTTTGTGTCTGGCGCACGGACCCTTTTTTCCGCCGTTGAACTAGCAAAAGTGGATTCGTACACGCCCTAAACACACCTGCGCTTCACGCCAGGCGCTTATATCGTTAAAATAGGGCCTTAAAACTTAAACCTTAGTGGTTACAGAAGTGCAAGGGAAAACAAGTCTAGTACTTCTTTATAAAATGCTGGGCAACAATTTACTAATGTTAATATTAAAATCCAGAATTATTTACTATAAATATGCCATATAATGTAATACACAACAATAATAATAATATTTTTTTTTATTGATATAGTGCCTTTCATTAAACCCAAGGCCACTTACTGTGGCTGAGCTAAGGGAGGTTGTAGGCTGTGGTAGACAGAAGAAATATGTGGCCATTTGTGTGTGCATATACTGTATGTCCTCCTACAAACCTTCTGTCCGTGAACATTTTAGCAATGTGACAAAAATCTGTCTGTCATGTGGATTTCTGCCCATATTCATTGAGCCAATCGGCCCTTCTTCTTCAAATATCATTGCAACTCTGACATTCTGTCTTTCAGACCTACTATTGCCTTATTTATTTATTTTTTTTATTACCTCCAGATTGTTCCAGGAGATACAACAAAGAGTGTCTGTCATCCACCTGCTGGCTTTACTCCACCACGGTGTTCTATGCCTGTACTTAATGAAGATGCTGAGCCAAAGTCTTTCTCTGTTTCTTTGCTGAACTACAAGCTACTGTAGATTAGATTAGATTATTTTGGACCTGTTGTACAAAATGGACCCATGGGAACCATAACCTGTTGTACAAAATGGACCCATGGAAACCATAACCTGACCATGACATGCATAAATACGAGACCTGAACTGAAAGGGATCCAAAGGCAGTCATTTTTGTTTTTTCTCTTGAAATGATTACGACACACCACATGTTCAGAGCTGATAGCGAGCTCACTCTAATCCACCCAGCTATTAGACATATTGACACTCATACCAAATACCTTAGGTGGTCTACTTTCATCAGAGACAGCTTACCTCTTCGGACTCCTGCTTGGGAGATGATTTCAGTGACCCTCTCGACGTGGGAGTCTAAATTATAAACATAAGAAGACAGAATATAATGAAGTAATGATGTCTATGGGAAACGTCAAACCTCTTATCTGTGAGAACATCAAAGGGCTCCAATGTCCTTTGCATTAAAAAACAGAAATCAGTTGGACTCAGCCTTCATACAGAACAGACACACTCACTCCCAGAGACCACTTTCACAGTCTGCTCAAACACATTAACATTACCTGAAGACACTTTTCAAAAGCTGGTTCACTGATCATTAAAGATGCCTGGAAGAAAGACTTATTAGCAATAAGTCTAAACCAATCAATCAATGAAGTTGTGGTGTTGTGAGGTACAACTTGTGCGATATTCATCGTAAAGAAGATTGTGTGTTCAGCCAAACAAACAACTCTCTGCAGGGCCTTGCAGTCCTGTTTTTGTACCAGGCAGTGATGTTCCCCGTCAGGACGCTCTCATTGAGTACATTTACATGCACACTAATATTCCACTATTATTCAGAATATGACTATACTATGAATTTCATACAGGTCATGTAAACAGCATATTCCGTTTGGATATAAGGCTTTTTTCCCCGAATATAGCATTTTCCGATTAAGAATAATGTGGAATATGCCCGTACTATTCAGGTTTTAGATGCATTCTTAAAACATATGTATACAGCGCATTCGGAATATGCATTTCAATAGGGCTTTTACGTCCTCTTGCCTGTTTACGGTTTATGGTCAGCTCTGTGCATTGCTACGGCTGTTGTACAATGTACATTAACCCACTAGCCAACAGTTTGCAGGGCTGCAGTAGAGAGAGAAAAAGGAGACACACACCTACTTTTAAACATCATGAAAGACTTTGATATCAACAGGTTTTTGGATATGCACAAACATCGTAATGGCAACATTTTCAAGATGGGGGTTGAAGGAATGAAAGAGGGAGGCTGTATTTACATGGTCAAACAAGTCCACCACTGGTGGAAAACTTTGAAAAAAAAATCCTATTTTGCAGTCGGAATATTGTCTTTTTCAGAATAAGGGCAAAAACCGGAATATTATGTGCATGTAAACGTAACACCAAAGTACTTAAAGCTATTCACCCTCATGCTCAGAAAGGGAGATGGGTGTGAGAGGTGCACCCACCCATCCATTAACCTCGGCTTCAGCTGTTTTTGTTTTTGGCTGCCGATGGTCTCAAAGCGAGCAGAAAATGTGTTTGGCTTACTCGCTAAAGATGCATCAGCACTTGACATTGTGTCATAGTTCATAGACCTTGCCACGTGCCTTTGAGGTTGCCCTCCTGAAAATGTGGTTCCACTTTCTTTCCGTCGTCCCTTTTTTGCCTCCTTTACTGCTCTTCTCCCATTGTAGACTGCTGCTTTATAATAGACCTTTTTCACGGCAGACATGTTGACATGTCATAGTAGGAAAAGCACAGGTGTATGCAAAACCATTAATGATGGCTGCATTCCACTTAGGAGAGGCCCTGGTATTGTGCATGCTGACTCACTGAAATAGCTCACTAGGACACTTGATGGAATTGAGCCATCGTTAAGGTTATCAATTTCAGCTGTGCTTTTCTTACAATGACAAGTCAAAATGTCTGCTGTGAAAAAGGTCCATTGTCCCATGTTTTCAGACTGCAGTCCTAATTTGTAGGCTGCACTGCACGTGTTTATGGCCTCCCGGATGGTTTCGGTAATACATGGATTCTGGTTGTGGAATGATTTATGTTTAGTTGAGTGTACGGCTGCTTCTGTTGTTTTACTAATTAAATCTACCATAGTGAATAGATAGTGACTCAGTGAATCTATTGAGCCACATCACACAAAGTAGTTCCATTGTGTAATAACACAACATAACATTGAATTGTTTTTACTGGTTCCATTGCCCTTGTCATTATACAGTATTTCTGCTGCCTGCTGTGCTTGCACCTCACATTGCACTTTATTGTGTTCTTAGTAATTTCATGTTTTATTGTTGTACCTGTCTTTTTTTTTTTTTTTTTTTAAACTGTTTTTATGCCACAGGTAACTGCCAATATAATGTCAATATAATGACAATAAAGATGCTCTGAACTTAGATGCCATTAGTGACGTCAACAGTGGTGTGGAGTGGCAGTCAATATGTTGATGGAAGTCAGCCATAATCCTTTTAAGGTTAACCTGATTGAAGTCTTCAGCAACAACGAGCGCAGCTTCAGGATTATCAGTCTGTCAGCAGTTCAGGTCTTAGCAGAGACGCAACAGGGCAGCATATGTACTCTCCTAAAAGGCATCTGGCTGATTATCAAGAGGCCTTGTTGCCCACGTGGAAGAGCCTTTATGAAAATGAAAACAGGATTTTCTATGTGGAAAACCTAAGCTGTGCTTCTACTTAATATACTATTAATTAGATGACGTAAGGTATAGTACAGATTTGTTCAGTCATATCTGCCAAGATATCTTGGTGAAAGGACATTAAGATAAAACATTGCCAGGCTCTAAACATATTTCTCACTTCAAAGTCAAACTTTTTAAAGCTTTTTAATGATGGTCTCTTTTTTATTATTTATAAAGTGAAAAAATAAAAAACGTTGACATTTCAAACATTTGTGTGACTGGTTTACTCTCTTACTAGGGGACCAATACATCAAAAAAACAACATTTTTAAGACTACTATGACTATTACTATGTAAGAATGGTAACAGTAATTCCCCCTTTGTCTGCAGGCCTTTCATACCAGTGCAGGGCCCAAGCATTGCAGACACAAACACCCACATTACATTTCCACAGAATATTTAGAGATCAACAAACTGTTTTAAGATTACGTCCATTTCTTCTCCCGCATTGAAATATGATGTAAGAATATACAACTATTTGCCATTTTAAAAGTTGAACTACTACACACAAAATGTTTCCTACTTCACTGAAGACTACAATTATTAGTGTATGTGTCCTGTAAGATGCTAATTTCCACACTACACTTGTTTAAGTTGCATATTGGACCACAACCGGCTTCCAAACTAGTTATGTTGTCACAAATCCCTGCTGGTACATCCACATGTTAAACTTTTCCTCTTTAGCAGATGTGAAAACAGCGTTCTTATGTCACACTCTAGAACAGATTTGCCTGATGATGGTCTAGTACCGAAATGTTGCCAGCTATTACATTTATTTTTGCAAGTTAGACAGTGGGCGGAAGTCTCTTTGCAACACTCATACATACATCATGCATACATCTAAGTGAAGTGACAATGAGAAAAACACATTTTGAGTGGAGGGGAACTTTAAATACTTTTACAATGTTCACCCATTTTATGCAATACAAACAAGATAATTACTGTTCCTTTAAGGGCTGCAACTAACAATTTGTGTCATTATCATCTAATCATTTGATCTGTAAAATGTCCAAAAATAGTCTAAGATTCCCATCACAATTTCCCAGAGCCTAAAGTGTCATCAAATTGCTTGTTTTGTACAACCAACCATACTTTTTAGGCACCAACCGAATTTCCTCCAAAGCATTGAATAATGCCTCGTCATTCAATACCTAACTTCAATATCTAAGGAATAAATCTCATCAGCCTCAGTGAGCCAATAAGCATGCAGCATGCTTCTATTGAGCTCTAATAATGCTGCCGATTGGCTGTCTAATGTTACACGTCGTAGACGCATGCAGGAATAACTCTACGTTACACACCGATACAGAGCTCACGTAGTAGGAGCTGAAAAATAAATACAAGAGTTGTGCCTAATGTGTAAAGTTGTAGTTTCTTTTTGTTTTATAAAATCGGTATAGAAAAAAAGGATCGTTTAGGAACCGGTATCAAAGTCACGGTATTGGTATCGTATCGAACATTTCTGAACGATACCCAGCCCTAATCAACCGTGCAAAATGATTAATCCGTTATGAGAATAGTTTCCAATGGTAGTAGTTTTGTTCATGCGCTGATCTCACCTCTTTCTCTGCTTCAGTCACCATGACTACAAAGTTGTCAGGGAAAACACCCTCCCTGCCCCCGATCTCCCCTCGCCACCAGCCGGGCTCTCCTGTGTCCTGTTAGAGATCGAATTAACAAACACTTTAGTGATCAATTTGTGACCTTTGCTTTGTCACTTTCTGTCTAATATGCCTGTCTTATAATGATTTCTTTATTTTAACTTGAACTTTGAAGCACTGTCCAATGTTAAAGTCACTCTACTGTAGTAGGGAGGAAGAAAGGAAGATGTAAAAATGTCTCTATAATAAAAAAAATTTAAAAAAAGGGGGGGCTGAAAGGGCTTCACAAAAAAAAGTAGATAACAAAATAAAAAAAAACAACACTTCTGATCATTTCACAAGCAATTCTCAACAGTCTCCACTAGATGACGGTAGCTTTCTAATATGCAGTAGTCTTGGTGGGGAAACTGAAGGAGACATGGTCTGTTACAGTTTTTCTCAATCGCGTTTGCACAATCATCGAAGGACTATTAAACTCCGTCAAACTATAACACTATTTATATGAACATTAGGTCAGTTGTTCACGTGACTATAGTCATTTATCACTGCTTTGGCACAAAATGCATTGCCTTGCAGATCAAAATAGTTTGCATTCATTTGCTATTGAATCATAATATTCTCAAATGCAACTATTCACATGTTCGGTGTAAATCCCAACGTACAAAATAGAGCCACCAACAATCACAATAACCTGTCACATATACATTAGATACATAATAGGTATGTGTTTTGATGTAAATGTTTTCAGATTAATAGACTTAGGCTATATGTGGAACAATTACATTTCCTCTAAATTTAGAGCAACCAAACTCCAACAGGTGACAGGTGAGGATATCACAGCAGATGGTATGTAAATATTTTCCCTCGTTGCATTGCAAGGGAGGAAATCAAGTGTGATGTCGATAAAATGTTGTGGCCAGACAGAGAAGACATTGGATGACTCATACACATACCATTGATACATTTGCAGCATCTTTTTTTTTTATTTATTTTTTTTCTTGCACATCTTGTACAACAGTTCCTGATATTTTTTTCTGTACAAGCTTCCTTGTACAGTACATACTGTACATTGAGCAAGTATAGTGTGTGCCATGGCTGACATCAATACTATTCAGCTGCCAAGACGTCTTGGGTCTAAGCAATGATAAAGGAACCTTTTGTTTTGATGACAATGACGTATTCATTGATGGATTTATTTACATTTGAAACAGGAGTTCATTACTTTTGATTGAGTAATCACCTTTTGCAGGTCACATAGAGCGATGTGCTGAATGTACCACGTGGTGTGAGGATTGTACTTAAGAGTTTTGACAGTTGTAATTTTGGTTCAGTAAATGCCAAAGCGATTGAGGAAAAACGGAAACTGACAACCCCCGGAGTCATCATAGCTCAACAGCTTGCCAGAGGCGGCTGAGCTGAGGCCAACAGAGTCCATGTATCTTTATGTTCTGCCTGGTTACCATGGAATTGTTTATTCCTGAATGACAGTGACCCTTTAGGAGTCAACTGAGACGACTGAATGGGGCTGATGTGTGACAAAAAAGGTGCTACTGATAATGAGTCATTATAATGGACACACAAATATGAAATAATTAAGCTTGTAAATCTGTTCTCAAATGATCCATCCAACTTCTGACTTCTGATACAGAATATATTCTATAACCGATAGGTATGCTGGGAACAGTAAAGTCGTTACAGGAAAAGCCATACGTTAACCCACAATATCTATCGTAATACGTTTCCAAATAGATCCCATCACAAAGTTTGTTTACAATAACTTTGTGTAGAAATCCCCTGCGTGTGTACATTTAACATACATACAATTCAAATGGCGCTGAGCGAACAGGGGCGAGAAACAACGTGATATACTCTCATCTCGATCATCTAAAATGTAAGTTTGATGTTTGATATTTCAACACATTTACTAACTTTAGCTTGGAGACCTAATTTACCTGTTGGGGGCTACAGACTAAAGAAAATTACATCAGCCAAAACGAGCTGTTAGTCTGACCGGTGGCGAGTTGTTGCTGGGTAGCACTTTATTTGAAGGGGTGTTCATAAGACTGACATGCCACTGTCATCATTATGACATGACATCCGTCATAAACACAAAGGAGTCATTTTGATTATTCATGACTGTTGCCATTAAGTGTCATTCCGTAAATTATAAATACACTTGACATTAAGACAACAAATCGGTTAGACTTTACTTGAAGGTATCTACATAAGAGTGACATGACACGGTCATGAATGTGTCATAATCATTTTAAACAAGTCGTAAACATTTATGACATAATGCTTCTTTCAGTCATTCGGTTTTTGTCATGACAGGTTAGGGTTAGGGTTCAAGTGTCATGACTGTGTCATGACAGTGTCATGTCACTCTTACGTAGATACCTTCAAGTAAAGTGTTACCCAACAATCTCTGTGTTATGACAACTTGACATTAAGCAAGACAGTACAACCTGTCAATGTCTTTGTAATGACAACCTGACATTACCCTAGACAACATAACCTGTCATAAATATGTCATACCAAACTTCAATAAACTATTTAGCTTCATGTATTAACGTTACATTAAAATGTCAGTAAGAGGTTGGTTTTTACATTGGCTGTCATGAGAGCATTATATTTGTGTCATGAATATTTTTCCTTGACTTCATGTAAAGTGAACCAATTTGAACCTGTCATGAAGTTTGACTTTGTTATCGAATGCTAATGTGACAGTGTCAAGAATAACATCCATATACGACTGACACTTAATGACAACAGTCATGAATACTCTCAATGACTCCTTCATGTTCATGACAGGTGTCATGTCATAATAATGACGGTGTCATGTCACTCTTATGCACGCCCCTTCAAATAAAGTGTTACCTGTTGCTGTTTGTAACGTTAAATTTGGTTTATCAAACGGGCTAGAGAAGCAACACGGTACAGAAAATAACCAGAGCAGAAACGTCAGATAGGTCGGATCACTGTGTTTAACGAAATATCATCAAATGTTAGGGTTACAGCCGAAAATTACAACAGAAATAAAAATAAAGTTTGCAGATTTTACATATCTCGTGATGTTAGCGTGATGTCACAGTGATTCCGTCTATAAAGGTGTTTTGCCATTCAATTCCACAACTTGAACGCATTATGCATCGAAAACGTACCTTGCTCAGGATGTGGATGATATCGCCCTCTTTTATGGTCAGCTCATCCTCATTTGTAGCCTCAAAAGCAAATGTGACCTTACAGTACTCTTTTGCTGAGGAAACAGAAATAATGGAGTCTTAACAAGGTGTATAGACAAAAGCACACAAGGAAGCCAAACAGAGCATACTAGACGTACAAGTATACAGCTAGAGTATTAATTATTCATTCAAGCAGGGTGCGATTTGTAGTAAAAAAAAAAAAAGAAAAAAAGATTTCGATACATTTTCGATCATGCACAAAAAAAAAAAAACATGCAAGAATTAAATTCCCCTTCCAATACCATCGATATAGAGCCACTCGGCCAGCCATGCCAAAACATTTATTTATGAACGTCAATATGCAATGGAAAATAATCTCAAAATGAAATAGCACAACGTGGTGTCAAAATAAAACGCAGCGCTTTCAAGCCGGAGAGTGGAGTTCACTTCGCGGCAAAAACTAAATACTTTCACCCAGGAAACTATCGTTCGTTCCTTGGGAGTGTTTCTAACCTTAATTAGTCTTTTGGTCCCTAAACTTGACCGGCATTGCACTCATTGTTTTCGGAC
Organism: Zingel zingel; assembly: GCA_023566125.1. Taxonomy (NCBI): domain Eukaryota; kingdom Metazoa; phylum Chordata; class Actinopteri; order Perciformes; family Percidae; genus Zingel; species Zingel zingel. The sequence continues at coordinate 9,561,384 of CM042332.1, forward strand.
TGAACTCCTCTACATGGCCCCCAAAAGGACCACTAAACAACCGCCGCTGGTAGCCGGCGTCCCGTTGCTCTGTAGCGGCTAAATAAAACCAGCAACTGCCGCTAGGATTTCATCGTTCTGTGGCACTATGTGTTCACGTTTACTTAGTTTAAAATACTTCTATTTTAGCTATATAACATATCGTCTATTGGTGAAGTAGCATTGATCACTTTTAGGGGTGGGGGGGGATACACTTTGTCCCCAACGGGGATAAAAATAAGTCAGCAGAGGCAGGGGATTTGTAGACCAGAAAGGTGGGAAATCCCACTCATCCCCCCTAACAAATCGCACCCTGCATGTAAGCACACAGACAAGCACACGTCTTAAAAATGGTACGTCTGAGAGCTGACGCGTCTATATTTTTAAGATCATTTTTTGTGCATTAGAGGCCTTTATTTCTATAGGACAGCTTAGACTTGAAAGGGGGGAGAGAGGGGGGAATGACATGCAGCAAAGGGCCGCAGGTTGGAGTCGAATACGCGGCCGCTGCGTCGAGGAGTAGACCTCTATATATTGGCTCCCGCTCCATCCAGGTGAGCTACCCAGGCACCCAGAGCTGACACATTGCTTAGGGATGTGAACATCCCATCATATTTCCCCAATACACAAACAAAACAAGTTTTACGGTCCACTTACTTGGGGTCAATTCTTTTTGAATAACGGCTTTTTCAGTATTTGCAAGTGATGCTTCATCATATCCCAACTACACAGTGGAGCTGTAACTAATGACAGATGCAAATAATGCTAACAGGGCTAGCACACCAACTTTAGCAGTAAACCGACAAGGAACTGGTGACAGTAAATACACTTTCCACATGTTAAAGTATCCTTTTCAGTATTCAATTTCATACTGTAGAGTTATATATACCTTTGGATTTGCTGTCTCCGTCTGCTCTCTGCGAGTCGGTCACGTTGGGATGGGCGGGCTTTGCAGCAGATGGTAATGATGGGATTGGCTAAAATGAAGCAAACAATACAGATGGAAATGATTTATCGCACAAGTGGATATGTGGCTTTATGTGAAGGAGTCCTGTCTATGAGTTTGTGTGGGAACCGAATGAGTGGGGTAATCGCATCATGACTCCGTGCTATTAAGTAGAAATGTGTATGAATGATGCCGTTCATTTTGGGGTTAGCAGTTAAGGATTGTAGCAGATATGGAAAGAAAGAATACCTTTCCTGCTACACAAGGGATGTTTGATGTTACAGCTTGTAAGTGATGATTAGTGAGTCACAGGCACAAAAAGACTACATAGAAATAAAGATAAAATAAAAAGGTGTGCCATTATTGGGGCTGCATGATATGAGGGAGATATGCGATAACTTTGTTGAATATCTCGACAACGATATTACTTGCGATAAATAAACCGACATTAAAGTGTACTCAGTTCTGCATTTCTGCTGCTTTCAGTATTCTGCTAAAATACAAAAAAATGCTTGTTGAATTTAAAACAAAAGGAAATCATTTCCAACATTGTTTTATTGAACAAATTGAACATTGACACTGAATTGAATATAAAAGGAACCACTAAAAAAGAATGACAGTTGTATTTTAAATAGGGATGCGCTGAATCCAGGATTCGGGTTCGGCCGAATATTGGGCTTTTTGACGGGTTCAATTTCTGCCGAACTTTAGAATTTTATTCCGCCGAACCGAACCGTACGCTTGCACTAGGCGCGCTAGGTGGACCGTTCAATGCAGTAGGCTGTGAGAAAGTGAGAATGGAACTCGTGAGCAGAAAAAGTGTTGTTTGGCAGTACTTTCAGTCAAAAGAAGGCGATTCAAGTAGAGCTACATGTTTAATTTGCAATGCCGATTAGTCTCGTGGTGGCAAGGACCCTAAACAATATACAAAATTGCAGCTGCATACGAGTTGTGCATGAATGAATCTACAGACAGCAGCCACAATGCAGCAACTTCAGGTATGGCAAAGGAAGGACAGTCACAGCTAAAAACTTGTGTTAACCAGACAGTGCCTCTCCCGGGCTGTCAGCTGTTCTCTCGGTAGCCTAAGTGAGTCTCCCTACAGTGGGAGCGGAGCGACCAAACAGCCGGCTGCTGCTCGTTAGCTTTCTAATTTCACCCACCCAACGTGCCTTCATCATACACTGGTTAGCGAAAATTTGCCAAACTAAATTGTCACTCATCTGGCGATAGCGATGTGCTAGGGCTGGTCGATATGGAGAAAATCAAATATCACGATATTTTTGTCCAAATACCTCAATATCGATACCGCAACGATATTGTAGTGTTGACCATTGGTGCTTTCACAAAATATGTACACAATGACATTTTTGATAAATAATCATCAGTAATGTGGATATGATGACTAAGTTGGTAAAGGCAAATAACAGAACAGTTACATTCTGGTAAGTTCAGAAAATGACATCACTTTACTGTAATGCAGCCTTTAAAACCAGGAAAAGACAAGACTTATGCCATATTACGATATGACGATTTTCCAAAATCTAAGAAGATATCTAGTCTCATATCACGATATCGATATAATATCGATATATTGCCCAGCTTTACGATGTGCTTTCCTACGATGTGAAAAGAGTGTGTGGACGTTGTTTACTTCATTAATGTGTTCACTGTGTTAATGGACTGAGGATGGGAGTAGAGTTCGGTATTCGGTTTCGGATTCGTCAGAATCTTAACCAGTGGATTCGGTATTGTTATTATCATTATTAACTTATTGTCTTGTTCTTTGTTTATATTGATTTGCTTCGTTTTTATTTCTTGTCTGCTGTTCTTTACATATTCGGGGAAAAAAAATCAAAATCAAAATCTATAGTGCATAGTTTCTGCCGCCCCCATGAGGAATTCTAAGTAATGACAACAAAACTGTCTGCGCGTCCACATGATACAAGCCTTCCGTGATCGCGCACCACCCCCACCCCTCAACAGTTGCTAGTAGCCAAGGAGGACACGGAGGATTCAAATAACATGATGGACTCTTCAGAAGAGGAAATTATCTGCACTCCAGCTTCTGCGTGCGAAAGTCATCGGATGACAACGTTTTCTAAACAGCCATACTGAGAATTACAGAAAGAGTTTTGTGGAGTTGCTAGGCTTAATTAGCTTTGTATTAGTCTATATCCACAACATTCCCCTTCCGGGATTGCTCTCGTTCTGCCGGAAATTTCGCCAGATCTTTTCGGATGTCCGCTTTCAGATGTCCGTTCGACCTTCGGTCTGGCTATGCGAGATTAGCTTTGTATCAACTCATTTGGCAACGGCTTGAATGTAACAGACGTTCACTAATATAAACAAAGCTTTTTTTTTTTTTTTTTACTTACGCACTAAAGCTTTAACAGAAATTAATGCATAGTACTAAACGGTACCAGACGGGTGTATAATAGAACTGATCAGTTCAGAAATCACCTATAACGGCCAAAAAAAGTCAAAAAGTGAAAATGTCATAAGCAGGATGCTTTATGCCCCTGATCCTACTGCAGCCAGAGGGGAGGGCAGTGATTGGCTGAGGTGGGCGGGTCAAGGCCAAAAGAGGGTGTGAGAGCATGCGACATGTGGTGGGATGTGAGGAGTGGAGGAGAGCGAAGGAAGCCGTGTCAGTGGTGAAAGAGAGTGGTGAGGGCTGTTGTGAAGGGGAGAGAGAAGGAAAAGAGGGAAGAGTTTCAGAGCGGAGTTACATGCTTAACTAAGCAGTGAGCCTCTGTTGGAATTGACACATCTGTATTTCAGTGTGTTCTTATCAACATATCATCATCCTCCCTTGTGCTCCCCCCACCAAAAAAAAAAAGGAAATAAATTACAAACAAAACAGAACATTTTTACAATTTAGAATAACTGTTTCCATACTGGCTAAAATTTCGATCTCAAACTGGATGGCAGTTTAAATTGTATTTCCTGCATGCCTTTTTATGCAAGTACATGTACTGAGGACAGCAAAACAAGTGTATTTACGCCAAACAGAAACTTCACATGAATATGGGTATGTTCCTTTAGTGTAGGCAACAAACAACATTATTTATTTTCATTTCATGTGGTCGTTTGTCTGAAAAAGTCTCATCTGTTGTTGGGAACAGTAGCTGATGTTCTGCATCAGCTAATGGGGAGCCTAATAAAATCAAATCAAAAAATTTTAAATTTTAAAACAGACCTCTCAAAAAAGGTAAATCTGTGCCAGGCTGACCCAAGACACTTCCTCCAAAACAATACAGAAATAAATCATTTAGATAACCCACGTGTCATATAGATGAAGAAGAGATGTGACTGAAGAGATGTTACTGAGACTAAGGGGAAGTTTTATTTAGATTTATGCAAATTACTGTCAGGAGAGCAACATTTTGCATGCGTTTTATTTACTGAGACTACAGATGTAAATGAGCCCAGACACAGTTCATCTGATTTGCATGAGTTGCTGCTAAATAGGATCAGATGCCAGGCTATTTATCCTGCATGAATAGGGGATTGACGCAATATCACTTAAATATGGGGATAAATGCAGTCTTTTTAATGACAGTGACTATGTTTACATGCACATAATATTCAGTTGGGTTTTTTTGCCCTAATTTTGAAAAAGACAACATTCCAACTGAGCTGTTTACATGTCTAATGAAAGTGGATATACCACTCATATTCCAGTTTACATGCAGCCGTGCAAAAATAGAATTTTTTTCTAAATTTTCCACCGGCGGTGGACTCGTTCGACCGTGCAAACCCGGCATCCCTCTTCCATTTCTTCAACCAGCTTCTTGAAAAGGTCGTCATTGCGATGTTTGTGCATATCCAAAAAAATGTTGATGCCCAAGTCTTTCATAATGTTTGAAATAAGGTGCGTTTCTCCTTCCGACCAGAAACGTGGGCTTTTCTTTTGGACATGCATGACTACCGTAGCCTAGCTGACTGGTGGCTGGTTGATTTCTGGTAACAACCATAGCAACTCACAGAGCTGACTGTATGCCGTAAAAAGGCAAGAGGAAGATGCCTGTTGCCTGTAAAACCCTGATTGAGACGCACATTCATTTTATTTTATTTTTTGACAGATTTTTGGCCTTTATTTATATAAGACAGGTGAGACATGAAATGGGAGAGAGAGGGGGAATGACATGCAGCAAAGGGCCGCAGGTCGGAGTCGAACCTGCGGCCACTGCGTTGAGGAGTAAACCTATATATGGGCTCCTGCTCTACCAGGCGAGCTACACTGGCACCCGAGATATAGTCTAACAGAGTTTCTGCAGGTTTTACCAAGTCAAATGTAAGACTTTTTAAGACCTTTTTATGAATGGAATTTAAGGCCTTTATCACAACATCCACTAAGCCCTACATTCTGTTTTTTCAAGCCAAGTATCGCTAAACTTGCACTTCCCCATAGCTGAAGAATAAAACCAGTTTTATGTCTGTGGTACAATCCGAAAGAGACTTGCGCCAAATAACACGAAAGCTGAAAGAACTACAACACCACGAAATAATAATTTAAAAAAAGAGCATTAGAGGAAGCGTTGCATGGACGTAGGAAAATTAAGTTACCCGTTTGAAATAATTTAAGACCTAGAACACAATACTGTGAAATACAGCGAATTTAAGACTTTTTAAGACCTAAAAATTTTATTTTGAAATTTTAGACTTTTTAAGACCCCGCGGAAACCCTGTCTAAATGCGCTGTATACATGTCCTAAGAATGCTTCCAGAACCCAAATAATTGCGGCGTATCCTACATGTCTTAATCGGAAAAATGCTTCGAAAAAATGCCTTATTCTGAATATTCACACGGAATATGCTGTTTACAAGACCCGATTCAAATTTGGAATATTGTCATATTCGGAATAATAGTGGAATACTATATTTTAAAGTAATTGATCGCCTTAGCACTTTGACTAGACCATTATATTACTGATCCAAATACAAATACATACAAAACGATTGCCCCTTTTTATGCACACTCTGGAAATAAAGTACATGTGCAATTTAAAAGTGCACATTTTTCAGGAGCTAAAGTAAGATGTTCTGTAAGAAGTTTTAATGTATGTCTATATCTTTACATGGAAAAATATCTGTCTTGACAAGTAAATAATTACTGTATTGAATCCTAATTTTTTACACTTTTTGAAAAAGTTTAAAAGCGTTTTTGTTTTGGTAATTCCCCTTTTCATTACAATTCAGCTGAGTAAGCTACATGGCTGGTTTGTTTTAGCAGCAACACTGGTTGTGCAGTGGTATGTAAATGAAAAGATAAACCACAGGGATTGATGTTCTTGTTTCTATGCTAATGTTATAATGCTCTGTGACACATGGAAATCAGAATGCTTTTCTATGGAGCTCAGCTTCAGCAGCATTTCTTCTGTTACATATGTGTATTCGGAGGTTGCATCACACTTACTCTCGCCTTCTTTTCCTCGGTTTCGGAGCTTGGCAGCCGGGCCTTTAGTTTGACCGACCCTTCTCTGAAAATATCTCCGAAGCCAACGCCTCGGATCTTCTTGGGCTGAGCTATGACTCCGTTCCCTGAGGCAGGTTGAGGGGATGTGGGGGTGGGAGCGCTTTCCATTCCACTTAAATCTGCGGAGGGGATACAACAGGGGGAGACAGAGGGTGAATTAGAGGGTGAAAGTATCACATCTTGCTGCTTTGCCTCCTGCTGCAATACTCTATTATCAGCCTCTCAACCAGGATGCCGTCTGGCTTCGTCAGGGGTGCAGTTAAAATCAGAGCATGTGAGTGGAGCGCTCCAATTTTGCTCTGGTCACCCTTACACCTTGGGTTTGAAGCATGCCCAAGCCCATCTCTTTTTTACTTCTTCTTTTTGAGGATTATTTTTGGGGGCATTTTAGGCCATTATTTGAGAGGAAAGTTGAAGACATGAAAGTGGGAGAGAGAGCAGCAAAGGGCCGCAAGGTCGGAATCGAACCTGGGCCGCTGTGTTAAGGACTGAGCCTTAGCTCAGTGAACGAGGGAAATTCTCACTGCTCCAATCACATGCTCTGGTCAAAATGCATAACATTTTTTTTTTTTTTTTTAAAAAGACTATAGCTTAATCTATGAAATTGCAGCGAAGCGGTCTGTGCACATAAGCCAACTCAAGCTCGGCGCTTTACAAAAGACAAAATAACGTTTTACAAATCAATACCACGGTTATTAAAAACAGAAAAACACAAGAAGCAAAAACAAAACAATAATAAAATCGTAATGATATATATATATACATATACATACATATACACACACACACACATACATACATATATATAGTATACCATTTTAAGAAATAAAAAGTCAAAACAAGTATGAGAAATAAGAAAAACAAACATTTTACAAAATAGTGAAATTAATTAAAAGCAAAATAAGAGCACACAACCACGTGTACGTGTGCGCGTTGGCCGTCAGAGTGTCTACTTTTTCAAATGCATTTTAGACTGGGGTCACTTGAGATTTTGCAGATTTTGAAAGGGTGCCCTGACTGAAAAAAGTTGACAAATGCTGCTTTAGATGATAGGATCCATGATTTGTCTTGGAAAATACACATTTTATTCCCCTTTCAGCCACCAGAAGGTGCTAAGATTGTGTGTGTGTGTGTGTGTGTGTGTGTGTGTGTGTGTGTGTGTGTGTGTGTGTGTGTGTGTGTGTGTGTGTGTGTGTGCGTGCGTGAAAAAAAAAAGATTTACATTATAACATTGCTATGTATATGAAGAAAAATATTCAGTCATTAAAAAAACTCAGCAGTTCTTATGAACATCTACAGTATACCACAGCCCTGATGAAAAACAAATGCAAGACAGGGAACTTGTATCATATATATAACAACAATATGTTATATATTGTCCAGCTGCAGACTGAACCCTGAGCCAAGCTTCTTGTTGAGGCTCATTTCAGCTGCAGTAACACCTGGACATCCCACTACTACACTTCATTTTACTGACAATGAACTAACAGCTGGGAGGAGGCCTCGGGGAAGGCCCAGGACTAGGCGGAGGGATTATATCTCCAACCTGGCCTGGGAACACCTCGGGATCCCCCAGTCGGAGCTGGTTAATGTGGCTCGGGAAAGGGAAGTTTGGGGTCCCCTGCTAGAGCTGCTGCCCCCGCAACCCGACCCCGGATAAGCGGGCTCTGCATTAAATTCTCCAATATCTCAACCAGAGAATAAATGGTCTCTGAAAAATGATGTAAGCAGATGTTATATGCTAACAGAGCTGACTTAGTGAAAGCAGGGGGAATTTAACGGCCTTGTTCCTGAACTTGAAGTGCATTTTAAAGCTCTACGCAGATTGATAGCCACAGTTGAGTCTACAAAGAACAGGAAAAACCATCACTACTTGGTATCTTGCCTAATCAAACATACATTTCCAGTTCACCTTCTCTAATGTTTATCCAACCGCCTTCACATTAATGGATCCCTGCTCGTTTCCATCTTACCTGTCTCATCTGACGCCATGTCGTTGGAGTCGGCGTCGTCTCCCGTGGCATCCAGCTCTTTGACAAAGTTGGAGGGAAACAGTCCTGACTTGCCGTTCAAGTCGCCACTCCACCAGCCCTCTTCAACCTGCAGAGAACACATTATAAGACATAAACCACCTGACACGGTAATGCGATTTTTTTTCTCCAAAATGTTAAATGCAATGCAATCTGGTCTAAAATAAAAACTCTGAAATGTTGTCTATTTGCTAGACTAAGTAGTATTACGTAACATCTTAAAAGACCCATCTTTACATTGCAACACACATATCTTTTTATGTTTATTGTTAGGTAATCACACACACATTTCCCTTTGACTTATTATTAGCACTTCTTCCGGCTCTTACTTGTTCCGACTTGCCAGCACCACAAATAACTAGTAGACAGTTGTATCTTCAGTGAATAAACACAATGAGTGGTTGTAATATTACACCAGCATGTCTCAAATCCCACACACCAAAAACTGATATCTTGGACACTCGATCAAGCATTGAAAGTACCTCTTCAGTGATGTCTATGATGTCTCCGGCTTTCAGCTCCAGCTCATCTTCGTTCTGCGGCTGATAGTCAAAAAGAGCCTTGCACTGTCTCTTCTTAGGCTCTGTGAGAAAAAGGTCAGAAAATACCAGTTAGTCAACCAACCTGTTGTGCGTGCGTGCGTGTCTTTATGCCTGTGGGAGTTATTTTTCTGTACAGCGCTTTGGTCAATTTTGGTTGTTTTCAAGTGCTCTATAAATAAAGTTTGATTGATTGAACAAACAGAGCTGTACACAAAAATGCAACAACCAAAGAAGAAATAATATTGATTTAAAGGTTTAAAAAAAATAAAAAGTTTTAGCAAGGACAGCACAAGATGTTGCATCCGTCTGAGCTGATCTATGTAAGAGGTTTTCTACAAGGAAGACCAACATTTCAAGTCCATGCTGAGGACAGTAAGCACCAAAGTGGTCCCCATTTATCACAAATGACTTCATCCAGAGGCACTTGTTTGTTTATTTACATTCTCGGATCACCTGATAAATCAGTCACTGCCATATGGTAAGGATACAGGTAGAGTATGTTTAAAGAAAACTAATATTCTTATGATGCAAACTTGTTCCGTACCAAATCATAACAGATGTGTCACATTATTTTTGACTTAGGGAAGGCTCTGGGTTCTGCCCTACGCTATATCGTTTCTGGACTGAGATGCTCAAGTGGCTCTCAAAAGCCTATTCCAGAGAGAGCGCTGAAGTGGGTGGTGATGGCGCAGTGGATATGACACATGCCTTTGGTGTGGGAGACCTGGGTTCGAGTCCCACTGCGATACATCAACCAATGTGTCCCTGAGCACGACACTTAACCCCTAGTTGCTCCAGGGGTGCGGACATCTCTGACTGTAGAAATTGTAAGGTGCTTTAGATGAAAGCGTCAGCCAAATGACATGTAATGTAATTTTAACATTTTACCCGAGCATGCTCTTGCTGTCTTTGGTTGCTCTACAGCAGGGGTCTTTGACGTTTTTTTAACCCTTGTGTTGACTTCGGGTCACATTGGCCCGTTTTAAATTTTTGTTTTATATCAGAAAATATTGGATGCAGAAATAAGCGCTGAAAATGTGTAGAAGAAAAATTAAAAAATTTAAAACGTTGGAAAAAGCAAAAACAAAATGTGAAAAAAGGCATTTTTTTCAAGGTTGAAATGAAGATAACAAGAGTAAACCAAGGACCCCTTAACTGAAAGAGAAATGGAGCAGGGACCCCCTACTACATATATTGTAGAAAATGAAGTTGCATATTAAACTGGGCCTACAATTACTTGCAGGGCGTCCAAAGCCTTTACACATACGTTTTTAGTGCATAATACTAAACTATTAAAATAATTGTTGGCATGATTTTATTAAACATACATGTGGCACAGTGAATCCTTTGGGATTAACTGTATCCGCGATGGCTACCTTAGTGAATGCCTTACCTATAGGCCAGTAAGCCTATCATTAATGTCCCCACACCCCTCAAATAGGCTATGATATGTTGGATTTATGTTAAGACATTTGAAATTTTGAAAAAATAATAATTTTTAATTCATAATTTGGTGGCTCCCCTGCAGTAACTCTGAGGACCCCCTAGGGGTCTCGGACCCCCTGTTAAAAGATCTCTGCCAGATATTGCGATTACAATTCAATTTGCGATTTTTTTTAATTTTTTTTTTTATGCATAGCTAAAGTTCAATAGTCACTGTGTAACAGATAAAACATTATAACATGAGACACCATCAAAACTGCTCTATACTCTCATGCAAGGATGAAAACAGATATAATAAGCATGGGACATTGAACAGTCAATTAGGGAACATTTATCACAAAATCTAAAGTTATAATAATAAAAACAATTCCAATAAAAAAAAATATCAGTACTTTCCTGTAAACTGAAATTTCTGATATATCTCAGTTCAATAGCAGTGTCTACATATTGCACCTTCTACCATCATGTTAAATAAAGTAATACAAAAATAAATGAAAAATCCACTAAAAATAGGACATTTCTGTAAACAATCTGTGATATGTAACATTATTCCAGCATTTATCTTGTGAAAAAACAGTAAATACAATAATAAAAAGAGGAATAAAAAATGTTAAACCAAAATTACACCAAACATTCAACTAAATTTTGCACACGGTCTTCACGATTAGCTAATCGCATTCTTTCAAATCGCCGTTTTGATTTGAAAACGATTAATCATTCAGCCCTAGTGTCTATAATACAGATGGAAAGGCTGTGCCTGCATAGGGTTAATATGAAGAATATGAATAAACTGATGAACAAAGACCTTTTTTGGGTCAGTGTAACGTTACTCCATCCCCTTAGAGACCTCAAACTGTCTGAACGTGTGAGTAAGTGTAGTGTGTATATTCTCATTCTACCTCACTCATGTTGGATACTGTCGCATAATGTCAGTATCCAACATCCAGTTGCCAGTTTACTTTGCAAAAAGTAAAATTGAAAACTGAAAATAAAATATTGAAAAAAAAGGCTCTGGTTTGAAATCTTCCAAATGCCACTGTCCCTAAATTCATACATACATACATACATACATGTTACCGACAGTAACGGTTGCCCTTGGCAACCAGATTGAGTCAATTGGCAACCATTTTGTGGCCTCTGGTTGCCCCATTTGGCAACCACCTGTTCTATGTTTGTTTTTTGTTTTTATAATATAAATATTTTTTATTATAAAAAAAAAAAAAAAAAAAAAAAACTTACAAACTGGAAAATCTTATTTCAAAAGAAGTCAATATTTTATTTGGTTGTCTCAATAAAAGTTGCATCGTGCGACTGCTTTTCACACATGCGCGTTTGCCGTGAAAAGATACAGGCAACGCAATTTTCTGTTCACATTACAGGCACACGTTAAAATCCGGTGCTAAAATGGTAAACCTTGTGGTGCAATCAAAGTTATTGTAAAATACTGTTAGTTAGTCCACCGAAATCTGTTTTTGTCTTTTAACAGCAATTTACTGGTTAAAGAAGTAATTGCGTGTGTACGATCACGGAAGGCTTGTATCATGTGGACGCATCAACAGTTTTGTTGTAATTACTTAGAATTCCTCATGGGGGCGACAGAAACTACGCACTATAACTTGAACTGTCACAGAAGAGTGAAGAAGCTAGAACATATTAACATTGAAGACACTGAATTAAAGTGGCAATATTATGCTCATTTTCAGGTTCATAATTGTATTTTGAGGTTGTACCAGTTATCAAAAAACAGCATATTTTTGTTGTACTGCACATTGCTGCAGCTCCTCTTTTCACCCTGTGTTCAGGTCTCTATTTTAGCTACAGAGTGAGACATCCTACTTCTGTACCATCTTTGTTGGGATTCACACATGTGCAGTAGCTAGGTAAGGCTCACAACTGCTAGCTAGCTGTTTCTCCAATTGCAGTCAGTTCATGTTGTGAGGAGACTGCGTGGTCCCACCGGGTTTGGGCTGTTTTGGTGGTTGTCGCTATAATAGCAGGCGCTACAGGAACAAGAACAGGGTTCTTTTGAACCTGTAAATATCAACACTCGTGCTCTCTGGTGCGCCTTACAGAAGGCCTTTCCTTCATGTGTGTGACTCTCTTTAGCAGCCGGTATCTGTTCCAACTGCAGTCTTTAACTGGAGTGATGTCACTGCCAATTACGCACGGCAGATCCACTGGTTACATTTTGTGCAACCAGCATCAGTAGGTTGTAAAATAACATCAGTGTCTTTCACCCGGCGACTGCATCCTAAACACTGGGTAACTGGAAACGGCTGCGAGTGCCATCTATTTTGGCCGCCTGGAGCTCCACATTTTTAATTATAATACAAGTAGCCTATGTGTGGCTGTGATGAGCAGCATGATGCGATAGTTAGAGATTGTTCAAAACGATACGTTTGCTCTGAGGAAAACTCTCTACAGGATTCCCAAACTGTCTGTGTGTCGGGGAGAGCTCTGAGATTAGAGATTAGCCTCGAATGCACTTATAGGGTCCCATCTTGCACCCGGCGCAGCGCAAAGCCCAATGCAAGTGACTTTGCTATTTTAAGACCGCCCAGCGCCGCGTCGTAAATAGCAAATGCACCCATCTGTGCGGCCATGGGCGTGCTAGTCTTACAGGGCGGTGTGTTCAGGTGCATTCTTGGCGTATTGCTATCTTGAGGCAACAGGAAGTGATCGCGCCATTGACCAACAAAAACCTGGTCTAAAGTCAGTAGCGCAGCATGTCAGTTATTTTAACAGAGCTCAAGTAAAATGCGCCTTAGCTCGTGAACAGCGTGAACCTAGGCGCACACACAGGGGCGCGCAGCAACACACAAACGTGCAAAAGATAAAACAAACATATTACAACGTTAAATATAGGGGTGTCACCATTCTCCAAATCCTCGATTCGATTACATTTTCGATTCTAAGGTCGCGATTCGATTCTCGATTTTTACTTCTTTTTTTGTTTTTAAAGTACAGGTTGCTATGCCATTTTTAGACTAGACTTGTATGTAATATAAAATCTGGCCTTTGTTCGCAATGTACCACACTACATCAAATTGAAAACATTTATTAACAACAAAATGTAACAATAACATATCTTCAGTCAACTGGAAACTTGACAATTTGTCAATAAAGAAAAAAAAAATAATTTACCAGCAATCCTGAAGGCAGAGTTTGGTGTTTGAAGCCCCCAACGTCGTCTTCCAGGCAGTTGGGGGCTGAAAACACCATCGACCCAGCACCAGCAGCTGAGGAGACCGATAGCAAAGAGCGCTAACTTATTGCTCTCTCTAACCAGTATAAGCTGCTCTGTTTAGGCTACAAAACGTGCATGCAGGCTGAAATTCAACCGTGCGGTTTTGTTGGGATAAAGCTATAAGCAGAAGGAATATCCGCTAGCTGCTAGGCTAACGTGCAATGGTAAACACACAGAATATAGTACACGCACATAGCAGAGCTTGCAAACTGTGGCTTTTTTGTCAACAACGCGAACGTTGTCAACATAACTCGGACTTAGAAATCCAAAATACTTCCACACACTTCAGTGAAAGAGGAGGGGGCTCAAGTTCTGTCGATGGGTCTCCAGCATCTGCAGTTGCCATGCTATCTTTTGACTGGCTGTAACTAAGTTACAGGAGGTTGACTGACTCGCAGCACTTCAACACGTGTTTTTTTCCGCTTGACAAACCGACCGGACGTGACATGGGGGCGTGGCAATATCGACGATTCCATTTTTTTTTTTTATTCGATATTCAAGATTGTGACTTAATTTCGATCGATTTTGTTTTAAAATCGAAATCGTGACACCCTTAGTGAAATAGTATTATGATATGATCTGCTCGCGCGCTTTCACTTCACACACGAGCAGATCAGTTTCTTCTCTCCTTCCTGCTCAGCAAATCCGCCATCATAATAGCAATGTGCCAAGGTCCAAATGCGCCT